>ML388021.1:14695-49968 GCA_005239525.1 Nicotiana knightiana | reverse complement strand
TGAGGATCTTGAACCTCAATCTGTTGGAGAATGTCGACAAAGACATGATTGGCCAAAATGGCAAGAAGCAATCCAATCAGAGTTGAATTCACTTGGGAAACGTGAAGTTTTTGAGCTTGTAGTCCAAACACCTAATGGTATTAAGCCTGTTGGCTATAAATGGGTCTTTGTACGCAAGAGGAATGAGAAAAATGAGGTACAAAGATATAAGGCACGCCTTGTTGCACAAGGATTTTCACAAAGGCCTGGTGTCGATTATGAAGAGACATATTCACCCGTCATGGATGCTATAACGTTCCGTTATCTCATTAGTTTTGCTGTCCATGAAAAGCTTGACATGCATTTAATGGATGTGGTTACCGCCTACCTTTATGGCTCACTTGATAATGAGATATACATGAAAATTCCCGAGGGATTCAAAATGCCTAACACACATAATTCAAAGTCCCCGGAAATATTTTCAATCAAATTGCAAAGATCTTTGTATGGTCTAAAGAAATCAGGACGTATGTGGTATAATCGTCTTAGTGAGTACTTATTAAAGGAAGGTTATAAAAATGATGCCATTTGTCCATGTGTTTTTATAAAGAAACAACATCGGAATTTGTTGTACTTGCCATATATGTTGATGACATAAACATTATTGGAACTCCTATAGAACTCCAAAAGGCAATTGATTATTTAAAGAAAGAATTAGAGATGAAATATCTCGGAAAGACAAAATTATGTCTTGGTTTGCAAATTGAACATTTGGTAAACCGAATTTTTTTTCATCAATCTGCCTATATAGAAAAGGTATTGAAACGGTTTTACATGGATGGAGCACATCCATTAAGTACTCCGATGGTTGTTCGATCACTTGATGTGAATAAAGATCCATTCCGACCTCAAGAAGAGAATGAAGAGCTACTTGGTCCTGAAGTACCATATCTTAGTGCAATTTGTGCACTAATGTATCTTGCCAACACTACAAGGCCTGACATAACTTTTTCAGTTAATGTCTTAGCAAGATATAGCTCTGCTCCTACAAGGAGACATTGGAATGGAATCAAACACATATTGCGGTATCTAAAAGGAACTACCGATATGGGCTTATTTTATGGCAATAATTGCAGTCCTGATCTTGTTGGTTATGCCGATGCTGGGTATTTATCTGATCCACATAAGGCCCGATCTCAAACAGGTTATGTATTTACATGTGGAGGCACTGCCATATCTTGGCGATCGACTAAGAAATCGATCGTGGCTACTTCATCTAATCATGCAGAGATAATTGCTATTCATGAAGCAAGTCAGAATGTGCGTGGTTGAGGTCTATAATACATCTTATTCGAGACAAGTGTGGTTTGAAGTGTGACAAACTACCCACGATTTTGTATGAGGACAATGCAGCATGTATAGCACAATTGAAGGGAGGATTCATAAAAGAGATAGGACAAAGCATATTTCACCAAAGTTATTTTTCAAACATGATCTTCAAAAGAATGGTGATATCAATGTGCAACAGATTCGTTCAATTGATAATATGGCTGATTTATTCACAAAATCTCTACCAATGTCAACCTTCAAGAAGCTAGTGTACAAGATCGGGATGCGAAGACTCAAGGATGTGAATTGATGCTCTCATCAGGGGGAGTTAATGCGCGTTGTAATTTTTTTCCCTTACAAGGTTTTGTCCCACTGGGTTTTCTTTGCAAGGTTTTTAACGAGACAACCAAAAAGCGCATTTCTAAACATGTGTACTCTTTTCCCTTTTCTAGAATTTTTTTCCCATTGGGTTTTATTTTAGTTAAGGTTTTAACGAGGCACATTATTTGTTGAATAGACATTCAAGGGGGAGTGTTATAAATAGAACTCTATTTAGAGTGAATGTCTATCTTTTAGAGAGTTCTACTTTGTGGCTAAGTCATTTTCCTCCTATAAATAGAGGGGTCTTACCCCAATGTAAATCATCCCAAAATTCAATAAGAATTTCCTCTCTCTTTCTCTGCAATATTTTTCTTGTTCTTTTATTGTTTCATAACACTTTACATATAATAATGGTATATAAAATATAATATTGGAAAATTAATAGCCTACACGGATTAGACGAGAGAGAACTATGAGATTATTTTGAATTTAAAGGATTATGTATTAATTGGCATAATCCCTATTTTCAAGTTCCATAAAGAGATATTTTAGGCATATCAAAATTTTTATCTAATTTAATTAAAAAGTTAAAAAGTTGTAATAAATTGTATATAAAGTGATTTTTTAAATGTGCTTGTATTTCTTATAAATAACTCTTTAGATTGTTGTGTTCCGGGCAAAATTCTCCAGTTATATCCATCTTTCTTCCTCATTTTTCACCATTCTTCCTTATTTTTTCACCTTTCTTCATTTTTTTTCACCCCCTTCTTCATTTTTTAAGCTTTTTTTTTTCAATTCTCCATATAGGTTTCCTCTGAAATTTTTTCTCCCTATCTTGTTTCCTCTGAAATTATGTATTCTCTTTCTTTTTTTAGTCTTCTTTCCTGTTGTAGGCATGTAAAATTTATTAAATTTAAATTCAATAAATAATTTAGATGATATTTTATATATGCTAGTCCAAATAAATATTAGGGGCTAATATAATTGAATTAATTATATAAGTCCAATACATATGGGTTAATAAATAAGTCTTAATCCATTGGGCTGGCCCATTTAATTGGGCTAAAGTGATGACCCCACTTCATTAAGCCCAAGATATCATTTTCCTAGAGGCCCAGTTTGGTGCCACGTGTCAAATGATGTGGCACGCCAAGTCAAGCAAAAGAGCCAATAGGATCATGCCACGTGTCAAAATGACAAGGCATGCCAAATCATATTAAAATGCTAATGAAATCACGCCACGTGTACAGGTGACATATTCTGGCCAATCAAATGCGGCCATGTCACACTTCAATTTGATTGGTCAGAAAGAGTTTGTTCTTATCATAACTCTTCCCTTCCACAACTATAAATATGGGTCTTCATAACCAGAAAAGGCACCAGAAGTTATAACAAGAATCAAGATAGAGCTCGTGGGTCAAACGCCGCAAATTTCTCTACAAGTTTCAAGCTTCAAGCAATCAAGTTCAAGTTCACGAAATCAAGTTCAAGCTCAAGAACAAAGAACAAATCAAGGTCAAGTTCAAGCAATCAAGCTCAAGCTCAAGAACAAAATCATCGTTCGTGGCAACAACTACATATTCAAGATCAAGCTCGAAGGCCCATTAATTTATTTATTATTGGAAAGAAGAATCAGAGGATTCACAAAGATTATACACTCATATTATTTGAAATAAAGATACTACGATTGTTGCGATATTTTTCGGTCTTGATTTTATTTTCTCGACATAATTTATTGTCTACAAATTCTGGCACGCCCAGTAGGAAAATCTCTACCTCTCATATCAACTTTTCAATCATCAAAGTTCAAGAACAACGAAATGACTTCCAAGAAAATCAACTCCAGTTCAACTTCCGCCAAGGCTGCCAATTCCAGGTTCTATGCTGATGTGGAAAACATACTCGAAGTTACCTTTGGAAGCTTTGGACCAGTTACGAGGAGCAAAGCAAGCTCGTTAAGACAACAAGCACCCCAAGTGTCGTCCGTATCTACCTCTGTTTTCCGATCTTCGTCCTCAAAAGGATCAAGTTCTTCCACAAATGCACCCGAAGGAGGAAGTNCAAGCACTCTGCTGTGAAGGAAGATGATGACGCTTCAAGTGATGGATCCTCCCCACTTACACCACATAGCGTGAGCCAATCAAGGATCAATCTGTGTGAAAATCCATGCTACTCTCCATCTTCCATGATAATCATGCAAGCCATGGTAACAAACACTTCATCTGTGGAGGAGCAGTTGGAAAACTTGACGGAAGCAATCACTGGCTTGACTAAGTGCATGCAAAATCAAGATGCTAGAATCGATAAGCTAACAGATAGGGTGGAATCTTGATGGAAGAAGAATCCACCCATGCACCTGGCAAACTCCCAGAAGTCCAAGAGATTGATGTTCCCCCACGACAAGTTGCATCCACTAAGGAAATTCCAGTTTCTTCGGAAGGGATGATTCCAATCAATCAACTAAAGGAGTTTATTGAAGGGACTATAAAAAACAAAGATGAAGTAACTTCCAAATCCTCTTTTACCTATGCAAAGTCGTACACTTCAAGGATCGATATGTTGAAGATGCTTGGTGGCTATCAACCTCCGAAATTTCAACAGTTTGATGGCAAAGGCAATCCAAAGCAATGTGTGACGCACTTCGTTGGGACATGCAACAATGCTGGGACTTATGGAGATTAACTTATCAAGCAGTTTGTCTGCTCATTAAAAGGAAATGCGTTTGATTGGTACACGGACCTCGAGGCTGGATCTGTTGATAGCTGGGATCAAGAGCAAGAATTCCTCAATCGCTTTTATAGCACGAGACGTACTGTGAGTATGATAGAACTCACAAGTACTCGTCAAAGGAAGAGTGAACCAGTTATCGACTTTATCAATCGTTGGAGGAATGCAAGCCTCAACTGTAAAGACATGCTTAGTGAAGCTTCTGGCATAGAGATGTGCATCCAATGTATGCATTAGGTGTTGCGCTACATCTTGCAAGGTATCAAGCCTGGCGCATTTGAAGAACTTGAAACTCGTTCCCATGACATGGAATTAAGCATGGCCTCTGTTAGAAATGAAAGGCTGCCCATCTATGAACCTCGCAAATGGAACGACAAGCAAGAAGTCAGAAAATGGAGCAAGTTTGTACCGAGATCTAAAAATAAAGAAGCTATGAACGTCAACACATCACTTGTGAAGTTCACGGTGAAGGTGAGCAAGAAGCAGAGTATGAAATCCACTTCGTTTCAAGATAAGCCAAGTGGAAAGTTGACTCTAAGGGAAATGCAAGAGAAAGAGTACCCATTTCTAGATTCTGATGTGCCGATTATTTTTGAAGAACTCCTCAAGTTAAATCTCATTGAGCTTCCGGAGATGAAGCAACCAAATGAAGATGAGAAAATTGATGACCCAAATTACTGCAAAAATACCATCGATTTGCGAGCCACCCTCTGGAGAAGCGCTTTGTCTTCAAGGACAAATTTATGGACTTGGCTCGTGAAAAGAAGATAGTGCTTGAAGATGAGAAAGAAAGCACAAACCAATATTCTATCACATTTGGCTCATTCAGTCCAGATGAATTATGTAGTTTTAAAGAAAGTAAATATGAAGAATTACTTTTGGCTCATTCAGTCCAGAGAACTACAAAGTTGAAGACAGTCAATCTGAGGACGATGAAGGTTGGACGTTGGTGACTCGTCGTAGGTGCCACAAAAGGAGCCCGCGAAAAGGATCAATGGAACAACCAACAAGGAAAATAATGGTGAAAAGGCCTAGGATATGGAAACCAGTTAAGCATGAAAAGAAAGCGAAAATGGAGGTGCATCACCCTCAAAAGCCACGACATCCGGTGACCTTGGAGGAGTTTTTACCAAGTTGGTTTCGCACGAAGATTTCCCATGGGAGTATTGATGCCTCTTGTTTCCATACTGACGAAGGGAAAGAAAAGAGTGATGACCTACCATTGGCACCATCTTCGGAAAAGCTTATCGACTCCACTCCTCAAGAAGTTAATGCTTGTGAGGAAAAAGTCACGTTCACAAATGACGATCTTCTGCTAAGTGACACTCCTCATAACCGCCCATTGTACCTGGTTGGCTATATGCGTGAGGAAAGGGTAAATCGAATTTTCGTTGATGGAGGATCCTCAGTGAATATTTTTCCAATTCGCACTGTGAAAGAACTTGGTATTCCCATGAACGAACTCTCAGAAAGTCGTGTGATGATCCAAGGATTCAACCAAGGGGGGCAAAGAGCCATAGGCGCGATCAGACTGGGAATCACTATTGAAGATATGCAATCAAGTGCATGGCTGCATGTGATCGATGCAAAGACTTCATATAATGTTTTTCTTGAAAGGCCTTGGATACATGAGAATAAAGTTGTTCCATCTACCTACCATCAATGTTTAAAATACTACGAGGGTGAAGTCGAGAAGAAGATAGTTGCTGATAATGAGCCATTCACCGAGGCAGAGTCACACTTCGCCGATGCAAAGTTCTACTTGAAGAACCGCATTGTGAAGGAGCAAAAATTTGATGACGACATGAAAAGTAAGAATGACCAGTCCATAACCAAAAGATCTGAGGCGACTATTGGTAAAGCCAAAGTCGTTACTGAGGAGGTACAACCCAACGTGAATAAATCTCATTGAGGGGATAGTGCATCTTATGGAAAGAAAGTAAGTCCTAAGCTCCAATATGTCCCTAAAAGGAAGAAAGACGAGGGCGAATCATCTAATCTCCAAACCAATACGCTAAAGGAGTTAACTCTTCTGGTAAAACGAATTGAAGAAGTAAAGTCGTCCTCAAAGCCGCTTGCAGGGTTCGTAGCCCAAAATCGTTTGCAGAATGTGGCACTCCCTACAAAGCGAACAGATGAAGGTTTTGATCCTAACGCTTACAAGATATTTGTGAAAGCTGGATACAATCTCGATGAGCCGGCAAAGTTAGGGAAACTTCCATCAGAAGCTGCAACAAGGCAACCACGTGAAGGTTTGGGATACAAGCAACCGTCACCAGTGCGCATCTCAATAAGGAGGGCGAGTAGCAATTATATCACTGTAGAAGACGAATCCGCCGCTTCTAACAGGCCTTCCGTCTTTGACAGACTTGGAAAATCTACTGTGAGAACTTCCGTATTTGAGAGATTGGGTCCATTACAGAAGAGGAATAAGTTCCAGAGAAATTATCAAAATACAAGAACACCCGCTTCGCCAAAAATTCAGAAGATCTCTAAAGATTTCCAAAGTTTGGTTCCTTCTATAATGAGGCGACAAACAAAAGTCATGGTTTCTTGTGATGAAGTACTGAAAGTGAAGCCATACACTGTGGCCTACACTAAAGAACGTGATGACTGATGAAGAAAGCGTGGGTTCTTCGTATCATGTCACTGTACAAGGCGAGAACGGTGTTCCATCTTCAATGGAGGATAATGCAGAATTGGAGGATGTTTCACCATGTTATCACATATCCTTCAATGATGGAGACCCTCGAGAAGACGAAGATGCAAAAGATGCTCCGCCGGAACTTGAAGAAGGGGTGAAGGCAACGATTGACGTCTTAAAAGAAGTTAACCTTGGCACTGATGAAGAACCAAGACCCACCAACCTAAGTGCTTTATTAAAAGTTTTTAAAGAAAGCACTTATATTGAGTTACTCTAGGAGTACAAGGATGTCTTTGCTTGGAGATACAAAGAGATGCCTGGCTTGGACCCTAAAGTGGCAGTCCACCACCTTGCGGTCAAGAATGACATTTGTCATGTTAAGCAAGCTCAAAGGAGCTTTAGGCCGGACTTGGTTCCCCTGATTGAAACCGAAGTTAAAAAACTCATTGAAGCTGGATTTATTCGAGAAGTTAAATACCCAACATGGGTTTCAAGTATTGTCCCTGTAAGGAAGAAGAATGGCCAGATTCGAGTATTTGTTGACTTCAGGGACCTCAACAATGCGTGTCCCAAGATGAATTCCCGCTTCCTATTCCAGAGCTGATGATCGATGCTGCTACTGGTTACGAGGTAATGTCTTTCATGAACGGTTCATCAGGCTATAACCAAATTTGCATAGCACCAAAAGATGAAGAGCTTACTGCATTCCGCATCCCAAAGGGTATTTATTGCTACAAGGTAATGCCTTTTGGCTTGAAGAACGCTGGTGCTACTTACCAAAGGGCTATGCAGAATATTTTCGACGATCTTCTCCACAAGAATGTCGAATGCTACGTTGACGACTTGGTGGTAAAATCAAGAGATAAGAGCGACCACTTTGAAAGACTTGAGAATGGTATTTGAGTTGCTCCGGAGGTACCAACTTAGGATGAATCCATTAAAATGTGCCTTTGGAGTTACTTATGGAAATTTCCTTGGTTTTATTGTCCGGCATCGAGGGATCGAAATTGATCAAGCCAAGGTAGATGCAATTTTGAAAATGCCTGAGCCTCGGGATATTCATAAATTAAAAAGTCTGCAAGGAAAGCTAGCATACCTTAGGAGATTCATCTCAAACCTAGCTGGGAGGTGCCAACCATTCAGTCGCCTCATGAAGAAGGGTGTTCATTTATAGTGGGACCAAGCTTGTAGCAATGCCTTTGAAAGCATCAAAACATACTTGATGAAGCCGCCAGTTTTGGCAGCCCCTATACTTGGAAAGCCGCTGATACTATACATTTCAGCACAAGAAAGGTCTGTTGGAGCGCTGTTGGCCCAAGAAAATAATGAGGGGAAAGATAAATCTCTTTACTACTTGAGCAGAATGATGACACCAAATGAGCTGAATTATTCACCAATCGAAAAGTTGTGTTTGGCGCTAGTCTTCTCAATTCAAAAGTTGAAGCACTACTTTCAAGCTCATGTCGTTCGTTTGGTTTCTAGAGCAAATCCCATCAAGTTCGTGATGTCAAAACCTGTCCTTAGTGATCGACTAGCAAGGTGATACCTCCAGTTTCAACAATTTGAAATCGTGTACATCAAAAGGCTATAAAAGGACAAGTGTTAGAGGACTTCTTGGCAGATCACCATATACCTGATGATTGGGAGCTAACTGGAGAACTACCTGATGAAGACGCATTGGTCATTGAAGTTCAGCCTCCATGGAAGATGTACTTTGATGGTGCTGCGCATCATGGGGGAGCTGGTGCTGGCATAGTATTTGTCACTCCCCAAGGTGAATTCTTGCCCTACTCCTTCACCTTGACACAACTCTATTCTAACAATGTTGCTGAGTATCAAGCATTAATACTTGGGCTTGAAATGGCCGTTGATATGAAGCAATTGCAATTGCAAGTCTTTGGTGACTCCCAGTTAGTAGTCAATCAGCTTTTGAGTAGTTGCGAGGTTAGGAAGCCTGAACTACGCCCATATCATGATTACGCAAAAAAGTTAATGGGGTGGATCGGTGATGTGACTATTCAGCATGTGCCAAGGAAAGAAAATAAGAAGGCCGATGCTTTAGCTGCCCTAGCTTCGTCATTAGCCCTGCCTGATCAAGCGCAAGTTACCGTCTGCCAAAAATGGGTAGTACCGCTGCCAAATGAGGCTGAAGGTGAAGAAAATGAACTCAAGCATCTTGTGTCTGTTTCGGAAGTTGAGAAAGAAGAATGGCGACAACCCATTATCGACTACTTATGCTATGGGATACTTCCTGAAAATCCGAGGAGAAGGACTGAAATTCGTCGTCGTGCACCTCGCTTTCTTTACTATAAATATACTCTATACAGAAGATCGTTCGAGGGAGTACTCTTGCGATGCTTAAGGGAAGAAGAAGCACTCCAAGCTTTGCAAGAGGCACATTCTGGGGTATGTGGGTCACACTAGTCATGACCAAAGCTCGACTTCCATATAAAAAGGATGGAATATTATTGGCCGACGATGGTAAAAGATTTCTTGGACTACGCTCGAAAATGCAAGGCTTGTCAATTCCATGCGAATTTTATTCATCAACCTCTTGAAGTGTTGCACCCAAATGTTGCATCCTGGCCATTTGACGTTTGGGGATTGGATGTTGTTGTACCACTGCGAAAATTCTCTGGTGGGCACCTATACATCTTGGCTGCAACTGACTACTTCTCAAAATGAGCCGAAGTTGTTGCTCTTAAGGAGGTGAAGAAAGAAAATGTTGCAAGTTTCATCCTAGTAAACATAATCTATAACTTTGGCATTCCTCGTTACATAATAACAGATAATGGAAAGCCATTCGATAATAGGTTGATGAACAAGATTTGTGATCTCTTTGGCTTCAAGCAACGTAACTCTTCAATGTACAATGCTGGCGCCAATGGTCTAGCTGAGGCATTCAACAAAACTTTATGCAACCTGCTGAAGAAAGTCGTCTCCAAATCCAAACGAGATTGGAATGACCCTATGGAAGAAGCTCTATGGGCATATAGGACGACTCACCGCACGCCAACACAAGCAACTGCGTATTCACTCATTTATGGAGTCGAAGCCGTCTTGCCACTTGGGCGTCAAATACCTTCATTACGACTGGCTATTCAAGAAGGGATCACTGATGAAGAAAATGCTCGACTTTGATTAGCAGAGTTAGAGGCTCTTGATGAGAAGAGTATGGAGCTCAACAGAGTCCTGAATGCTATCAAGCTCGATTGTCTCGTGCCTTCAATAAAAGAGTTCGCTCGAGATCCTTTCAAGTAGGAGATCAAGTTCTTGCCATAAGAAGACCCATTATTACTTCCCATAAACCTGTAAGGAAGTTCACTTCAAAGTGGGATGGGCCATATGTCGTGCAAGAAGCTTATTCAAGTGGAGCTTACAAGCTAGTCGATGCAGATGGCATGAGAATCGGCCCTATCAATGGCATGTTTTTGAAGAAGTATTATCCTTGAAGTTGTTACGCTCCTCGACGCATGAGCCTAAACTGCATGTTCCTATACTCCTGACCCGCATGAGTCTAAACTATGTACGGACCAAAAAAAAATTCCGCTAGGTTGAAAATCTCGAAAGAGGCGGCCTAGGCAAAAGTTAGGACATAAAAGAAAAATTTACCTATTCTGAACTACGGTATGACTTGATCCTCTTCACCGAGGTACATAGGCAACTTAGAGTATCATTCTGAGTTCAGTCGCATAAAGTTCAAAAAATACATAATCCCCCAATCGTTGTCTGAATGAAGTACGATGGAAGGTAATTCATTCAATCAGTATTTGAAAATCGAGTTGAGATACCGTTCTTCTGTTAAACTTTGGATCCCAATTGATTTAAAGGGGGAAAGCCGCTATGGTAAATTAGTGTCTTCAATAAAATGATTAATATCTTTTAGGAGGTTTCCAAGCATTTGCATTGAAGTCCGGGGATCCCTTATGCCTTCACGTTTGCCAAACCTTCAAGTTATTTTGGTCTGCCTTCATGACATTTCAAATTCAGTGAGACTTGGACCCAAGATATTTGGTGAGAATGAAACTATTGAATTTCAGTTTTTGACAATAAAAAAGGTCTTACAATCTCAAGGCTTCCACACCAAGATACAAGTATTTTGGTGAAGTCGCGCTAATTTGGAACTGTCGGCATATCAGGAACCAAAGTTGATTTTGAAATATTATCTGAAACTATCCTTAAGGCATTAAATTTTTCATAGATATATTATATATTTGGAAGTTAAGTTTTCCAATAGATCAAACGGTTCATGATTTCAATATTCCTACATCAACATACAAAAGTTTTGGTGAAGTTGTGCAAATCTGAAATCGTTGCCACGTCAGAATTTAATATTATTTCGAACCATTATCTGATTCTATACTTAAGGAATTAGATCTTGAATTTTGGATATGTCATATATGTGCAAGTTAAGGTTTCAAAAAATCAAACGGTTCGTGATTTTGACTTTTCTACACTAAGATATGATTTTTTTTTATGAGACTGCGCAAATCTGAAATTATGAACGTGGTGAAATCTAAAGTTAGTTTCAAAATTTTATCTGGGTCGATTCTGAAGGTGTTTGATTCTAAGTTTTGGATATGTTTTATATATTTAAGTCTAATTTTCTAGAAATCAAACGGTTTGTTATTTGGACTCTCCTACGACGAGATATGAATCTTTCGTTACGAGTACGAAAAGCTGAAAATTATACGACCAAGATAAATGTCGGGCAATGTAAAGCAAAAGAGAAGCAATCTTATTTAAGATGAAATAAATATTCACTAGTTCAATCCAACATAAAGATAAAATGGGAGATAATGCTAATAGCCTAATCTAAACAAAACTTGTAGTTGATCAATTCTTGACAGCTTGTCTCCAGGTTCTTCTTCTTCTCTCCCAAATTGGCCGAATCTTCATCAGTCAACAAATTTACGTTGTCATATGAAGAGACGTCAGTCTCGGCAGCTAAAACTTTTGTCTGAATCTCTTCAACCTCCTTTTAAGTTGATTCTATAACACCTTCGAGGTTCTCCCTCTCTTGTTTAATGTCTGCAACTTCTTCACAACTCTCTTCAGTTTCTTTTCACTAGAGGAAACTTTCTTGACTTTCTCACTTGCTTCAAGCTTGAACGACTCGAGACGCTCTTTATCTTTAGAAATCATCTCTAGCTTCTCATCCTCAATCGTTTTATCAGCCATGTTGGATCGCTCTTGGTCATATGACGCGGCAAGCTCAAAAAGAGAATCCAGTAAACTCTCTAATGGAGAAAGATCCAAAATATTCGTCTTCTTCATGTCCTCGAAAATCTCAATAATTTGCTCCCTATAAGATGAGAGCAATTCTGTACGAGTTTTGGAGAGTCTATTACAAATGTTCTCCCAAAGTCCTAAGATGAATTCCTTTTTGCGATTAAAGACAATGCTCTTCCTTCAAAAATAGATACCGTTGTATTCTTCATTGGTGAAATGCGAGTTATCTCATTTGGAGTTTGTCTTTTTAGGGCTTCGTCATGAGGTAGAGATGATGCCTTTGAAGACGACTTCACTTTAGATATAGGCCCTCCAATATATTCATTACTCACTTGCAACTTATCATGTGGGGATACCACCGGATACCCAATGACATTTAACTGCATAAGGAAAATGCAAAGAAAGTGATTATATATATTTTTTTTGCAGAGTTATTCATTCAATTAAAAAAATAAAAAAGGAAAGGACAAGGTTATTGTATTTTTACCTCCTTGTTACAAGCTGTATGCGTTCTTAAGGGACTATCAACACTTGGAACCTCTACGATCTCTACTGGGTTAGGCTATTTCCTTTTCCAATTTTGATCTTCATTTGTACTCTGGCTTGTATCTTGAGGAACTTGCGTGCTAAATGGAGGAACTGGAGGGTGCTTTTATATATCCGTTGAAGTGCACACCACCTCTTTCAAAGCTGCCTTTGAGAATTCAAGCTTCCTTTTCTTATGTTGTGTAACTACTTTTGGGACTGGAGTAGGTGGCTCTTTAACTTTTGGGAACGTTTTTCCAACACCTTGATCTTCACCTCCCAAAGGAGTAGTAGACTTTAGCGCAACATTGTCTACCAAAGCTTATAAATTATTCTCGAGAAACTTCCCATGTGCTTTCTCCCACCAAGACATATAATTGGTGGAGAAAGGTTTCTCCACAGGATCCCCTGTTGGGGGAAAAACCGCACGTGACATAGATCGATACAATGTGCAAATCCTCCAAAATCTGAGCCCTTCATCTAGAGAGGCGTTACAGATATCATTCTCCACAAAACCGGGGACGTTCTGGTAAAACCCAAATTGACGACCAAACTAATGTGGGCTATATGACTCAATGATAAATAAGTTACCACACCTCATAGGGAGGTAATTAAAACATAAGCTCATGAAGTAATTTGACTCATTTGACTCCAACTCTTGAGAGGCATCGTTATCCACATAATAATAAGGACGAGAATTGGTTAACATTGTTGGTGTCCAAACTATATCCTCCCCAGAATGGATGCGTTTTCTCGCATCCTTCTTATCAAAGTACCTCGCAGCTCCCTCTCCTGAGTATGCTGCCATCAAACGGACAGACGGGCACTTAGCAAGTGGATAATGGGTTTTGAAGTAATGTACAAGCCAGTCGTAAACATAATGAATGGGAAAACAAACTTTGACCTGATCAAGTTGGGAAGAACACGGAATCTTATTCAAACCATGATAAATACTCGCCAAAAGTGGGACCGCAAGGCTAATGTTTCGCCCGCCTGCCATCGTGCTTGCCATATGATCACGCTCAACTATGTCTTATAGAAAGACTAAACGGGCGCTGCAAATATAATCTGGGGTATTACACCCAAAGTTGATCCCACAGAGAATTGTACGTATCAATTGAGTCTATAAAATACTAAACTAGTGTTTAATCAAGTTTCTCAAGACTTTTGAATATCAATTTGTGTTGTTTAACTAATTCTAATAACAAAATAATAAACTAGTAATTGACTAACAATTTAATGTAAACAATGATAATAAAGGTCTAAGGTTATGGTTTCCCCCGTTGGTGAATTCTTTCTCGGATACTTCTTATAGCTTGATTAATCGTCTCTATCAATCATGAACTCTCTATCTACCATAAATCTCTCTCAAGTAATTATGATAATTTACTAGACGCACTCTCTCAAGTTACGCTAGCTAGATCGCAATACAGTTCACTTTAGATTGCACCCGAGGTATCGTTATCTCTAATCCAACCTCTAAACCCTCGGTTATGACTTTCGTCTATACTCTGGGAGTGGTGTTGTTCAAACAATTACCTAAATATGCACTCTCTCTCAAGTAGATACATACTAAATAGGCACAGCTAATTGATGGCCATTCAATTAACTACAATAAGAACGTAGTTGAACAAATAGAGAATAATCAATCAAAATATACTAATATCACAAGAAATTCATCACCAACGGGTTCTACCAAAACCCTAGATTAAAAACTTAGCTACTCATGTTTAGACGAAACAAAACTACAAGAAATTGCATAATTGAAATATAAAGTAAGAAATACTAGATGTAGAACTCAATGTTCTTGCACTTCAATGGAATTTTCTCCTTTTATTCTCTTCTCTACTTTGATTCACGAAAATCCCCTTGTAATTGTGTTTTAGGAGTCTATTTATAGGTTTAGGGTGAACCCTAACCGTGTAGGAGATGTCTATTTCACTTGGGAAACACTTAAACCCGTCAAAACTCGATTTCTGGCCGAACTGGGGACCCTGGCGTTTGGACCCAAAGGCCTGGCTAACGCCAGGCTAGGGCTGGCGTTTCAGCCCTAACGCCTGGCTAACGCCAGGGTAGGGCTGGCGTTTCAGCCCTAACGCCTGGCTAACGCCAGGTAGGGCTGGCTGTTTGGCTCTGTCGCCCGGCTATCGCCCGGGTGTCTCCTTTCGCGTATTTTTCGACGTATTTGCATCCTTTTAGCTCCGTTTCCATCTCCACTTCACCTACACATGAAATAAACTCCATTAAGCACATAACAAGTGTAATTTTATCATTAATGCGCATAAAATGTAAGGTATATCACATGTTAAACTATGCAATTTAGTCTCGCATCACCATCTTAAAAGTCTCAGGACGAATGAAGTTTTATGCCTTGGGAAACACAAAGGCACATAGCCAAATTGATAAGAATGCTGCTATATAAGTTTCATCTTTTTTGTCAGCCCTCACCCTAAGCTTGGAAAATATAACTTCTTGATCACTCGACTACCTCGTTGTCTCGGGAATAACTCCGTTAGGATTATGTGTCGACTTTAGGCGCACAAATTTCTTTTCCTTTCGCAGTGGGGCAGGTTTATATATTAAAGTTTTGTTATACCAAAAATTTGTCCACTTACTGAAGGAGACCTTTTGGTTAGCACCCATACCTTCCTTAAAATGATGAAAGGAAGCAAATAAATACTCGCAAGATCGAGGGATAAATCTTATCCGTTTTTCGTCCAAACTGATAAGTTCTCTTGTCTCAGGTACCACTTCTTCATATGGAGAACCCACAATGTGCAAACCTCCAAGGATATGTAAGTCCCAAAGAGAGATAAATAGTCCTCCAGCTGATGTAAGAAGCGTGTTCGTCTTGGGGCACCAAGCTTCAAAAAATGCTTGCAAAATGTTTGAGTTTCGATTATAAGTGAAAAGTGAGGCATCCTCATAGACAGCATCATAAATATTTGTTGTACTCAAGGTTTGTTGGCTTCCACCAAGTACATCTTCAGACCATTCCCAATATCCTGGAATATGACGATACTCGCCCTCGATTATTGTTGTTTTTCCCCAACATACTTCACCTTGAATTATGCGACGTCCTAAGTTCGGAAAGGTGCTAGCAATGTTTACGTGGTAATAGATTGGCGCTTGGAGAGACCACATCTTGGACAATGGATTAGAAGTTGACTTGTGCTCCAAGGTCCAGTTTTATACATAAAAGGAGTTCCTCAAAAAAGGCCATAAGGCTGCATACCGGCCAGCTTGTGGGGTGTTAACCAAAAACTTAGTTTGTTCCATGTCATCTTCGGTCTCGATTATGAGATACATGAGTTTGGAGGAAGGTGAGGTATATTCTCTGAAATTTGCCATCTTTTCGAGCTGCAAAAAAAAAAAAGGAAAAAAGAAAAAAAAGGTCATCAAAATCCAAATCAAGAATATTAGAATGGTCACACATGTCTAAATAGATTAAATGGTCTCCGATAGTCGGGCCATATCGAGAGTAATCTCTCCGGTAGTCGGGAACATTGAGAGCAATATCTCCGGTAGTCGGGCCACATTGAGAGAAATCTCTCCAGTAGTCGAGCCACAATGAGAGTAATCTCTTCCATAGTCGGGCCACATTGAGAGTAATCTCTCTGGTAGTCGGGCCACATTGAGAGTAATCTCTCCGGTGGTCGGGTCACATTGAGAGTAATCTCTCCGGTAGTCGGGCCACATTGAAAGTAATCTCTCCAATAATCGGGTCATTGAGAGTAATCTCTCCGATAATTGGACCATGAGAATAATCTCTCCAATATTCGTACAAGGATGAGTACCCATCTCTTCATACCTAAAATTGCTTTCTTCATGCATGGAGAAAACTGCTCTCACTTTCTTGACCTACAAAAAGAAAAAAAAAAGATAACAAAAGAAGAAAGTACAAGAAAAAAAGAAGAAATTACCTTCACTTTAGTGCTTCCGAGTCCACAATAATAAACTCAAGTGACTTGCAAATACTGCGAATTGATATTCACAACTGGAGAGCATGCATCTATATATATAGATGCCGAGGATGGGTTGCAAGGAATATTAGCGATGTGGGAGTCAGTAATGCAATTTGTCTCCTAAAAGGATTAACTAGTCATTGGCTACTTCAAGTTCAAGTAGGATTTGAAGACTATCAGACACTCCTTATTTGCTTGGTGATGTGCGGATGGCAGCATTCCTATATGAATAGGAGTCCTTGACTTGGATGGCTACATAAAGAGTTGTTATCCCCAATGAAACTTTTCTTAGTGCAAAGAATGGAAAAAAGTTTACGTTGTGTATACTTAATGCAAAGAATGGAATTTAAAGTGGAGAAAACTTTCATGAATACTTTGTCTTACGTGATGATGGATGGTTTGGTCATTATGTGTATATATACATGCCAATAGTAACATGAAAATTCTTTTCTTAGTTTGAGGAAAGTAAAGAGTCAATACGGGATAATTTTAAGAAGACAAATATGTCTATTGTGTATACTTCAAGTCTTCAAAACTTTAGACACCTTGATCAGTCTTGAAGTAGAGGACATTTGTAGGCATGTAGAATTTATTAAATTTAAATTCAATAAATAATTTAGATTATATTTTATATATGCTAGTCCAAATAAATATTAGGGGCTAATATTATTGAATTAATTATATAAGTCCAATACATATGGGTTAATAAATAAGTCTTAATCCATTGGGTTAGTCCATTTAATTGGACTAAAGTGATGAGCCCACTTCATTAAGCCCAAGATATCATTTTCCTAGAGGCCCAGTTTGGTGCCACGTGTCAAATGACGTGGCACGCCAATTCAAGCGGAAGAGCCAATAGGATCATGCCACGTGCAAAATGACAAGGCATGCCAAGTCATATTAAAAGGCTAATGAAATCACGCCACGTGTACAAGTGACATATTCTGGCCAATCAAATGCGGCCATGTCACACTTCAATTTGATTGGCCGGAAAGTGTTTGTTCTTATCATAACTCCTCCCTTCCACAACTATAAATAGGGGTCTTCATAACCAGAAAAGGCACCAGAAGTTATAACAAGAAGTAAGATAGAGCTCATGGATCAAACGCCGCAAATTTCTCTACAAGTTTCAAGCTTCAAGCAATCAAGTTCAAGCTCAAGAACAAAGAACAAATCAAGGTCAAGTTCAAGCAATCAAGCTCAAACTCAAGAACAAGATCATCGTTCGTGGAAACAACTACATATTCAAGATCAAGCTCAAAGGCCCTTGAATCTATTTATTATTGGAAAGAAGAATCAGGGGATTCACGGAGATTATACACTCATATTATTTGAAATAAAAATACTACGATTGTTGCGATATTTTTCACTCTTGATTTTATTTTCTCGACGCAATTTATTGTCTACATCTGTCTTACACATATTATTGAAAGAATTCCAATTTAAATCTTCTTATTAAACTCAACACATTGTAAAGAATAAAGTTGAATCTCTTGAATCTTATTTATGTAATCCGGAATTAGAGAATGTAATTGCTGGACAATTGAATTTTTATTTGCGAAATTTTATTTTGTATAATCTTTTTTTATATAATATCAAATGACTTTTAAGAAATACAATATTATATGCCTTTATTTATATTTTAACTGTGCTACAAAGTGAATATAAATAAGGACTTATCCATTGGAGTCTAGCATAAAGTATAATCACAATTAAACCTAAAATTAACACAGTACATTAGATATTATTTTGGCTAAAACTCCTAGGATTAATCAATCATTCGAGAGTAATATATGATGAGTAAACTATATAAAAAATTTCTGCAAGCCATAAGTTAATATAGGTAGACTGACGTACCTTTAAAAGTCGAACTGGAGTTTTAATATATAAAGAAATATAGTTTGGGACGGGAGGGGGGGGAGGGATCGGTGGCACCAGATAGTTTAAGTAGATAACTGACCAAGAAGTGATAATTTAGGGGGGGCTGAGGTAAATAGCAACGTGTAGTGATACATGACACATTTTTTAAACAATTAGGAGCGTGTACTAGATGCACCTCTAAAAATGCAACGAGGGGATTTTAATACGAAAGGCAATATAATTTTGGGGACACCGAATAATTTAGGTAGAAAATTGACAAAAGTGACAAAACCTTGATAGTTTGGGGTGAATTTAGGGTATTAATAACTCGAATTGAAATGGCTGGCAATCTTGGAAAGTTAAACAATCATCTATGAAAAGAATAAACAGATGAAATTCTGATTCATTGTGTTTCTTTTGTACATCACATCTTATATCCAAGTAGCTACATAAGAACAAAACTAAGCAGCGGACATATTACAAAGACGGCTAGGAGTTGGCTTAAAATCCAACCATCTCAAGGTTAGTCGACGAGTGGGTGGTGTTAATGCCCTCTTTATAATCTCTTTGTTTGCCGATCCATGTAGTTTCCGCAGGCTATAATGGCTTGTTGCTGTTGCCCTCACTCTTCTTGAAACGCGTGGCGATGAATCTCTGTGTTGTTGAGACCTTGGTGATGATGATGGAAACCTAGTACTCTTGCTTCTGCCTGCCGGTGCTGACTTTGCTGGTAGAAGTGAAAACTTTTGAGTGATGGTTTCCATTGAAGGAAGAAGCTCCATCTTTCTTGTGATTCCAAAAAGGAAATATTTTCAAGAATTCTAAGAAGAAACAAGGATGATGGTTTGTTTTCTTTGAACAAAAAGGGGAAGTATTTTTTGAAGAATTCTAAGAAGGCGGAAAGATGATGGGTTTGTTTACTTTGCTAAGAAACTTTTTATAGTGGCGTTGGTATTTAGGGGTGTGTTGACCAGTTCGTTTTGAGTGGGGAAGACTTTGTAAGCGACAACACTTTGGAATATTTGACTTTCTTTGGCTGAGAAACTTCTACTACTAATTAGTCTGTACGTAGTAGTCTTAATAATATGAAAATTGATAAAATATTTTCATGGTCAAAAGTTGCTCGTTCAGCAGTCATATGTTGACTTTTCCCTTTGAATTGCCTTCAAAATTGAACGTACCTAATGTCACTCTAGAACGTGAAATCCTCACGATTTATTAAGAGGGAATTGCTTAAAAACTTTCTGTTTTGTTTGAATAGTTATTACAATGTAGATTTCGTGAAAAAAAAATGTTGCCACCTATACATTTTTGAAGGAAAAAAGAGATGTTTTAAAGCAAGGAAAAGTAGTTATATTTTCTATGTTTTTTTCCATTATATTTTGAAGAATGTCTAAAGAATAGTTTTTTTTTTTAAAAAAACGATAGTTTCTACAATAAAAAATCTAATATTGTTTAAACATAAATACTACTATTATTTTTCTTTTTGTGACAAAATTGGCTAGCCGGAATTTGATTTAGTTTAGAACGAGCAGGGTACTGTTAATAATTCATATGCTAAAGCTCATTGGATTTCAAAAACTCATTAGAGTCCATATTCTAAATAAGATCTATGAAATTGTTTTTTCTTAAGAAAGATGCAGTGTCGTGCGTTTATTTGAAAGTAAGAGAAAAATCTTAAGTGAGAAAATTATTTTCTTCAATTTTTAAGTACTCTTGTAAGGTTTAATTTTATAACAAAAGTATTTCTTAATAAAAAAGCCGAGTCACATTCTTATAATTAGTATAGCACTATGAAACAAAAGTCAAATTCAAAACACAATTTAGTGCGACAGGCAGTGTTGAAATTGAGGTAATTATAACATATTGATGGTAGGGTATATAAGCATAGTCCTGAATAAAGTGATTAGTAATGCTGTAATTAGTTATGTTGAGATTATTTGTTATCGATTGCTTGATTTGATGTATTAAAGATTTTTAACGAGTAATTCTATCTTATGCTTATTCGTGTATTGAAATTTTTTTTTCTTTCAATCAAGGCATCCATCGCGGCGATGGGGGGTTTTAGGCACGAATCCCGACCTATATATAATCCAAAAGCAGTAAAATAAGGAGGGGGAGGGGGGATGTATCCTTCATTCCCGGTACATAACGAAAGAATGATATGCATCATCCTTGAGGTCTGCTGCTCAAATCTGATCTGCCTAGTTTGGGAGGTCCTCTTCATTACATTTTGACTACAAAATATTTCACAAAAAGATAATAATCCTACTAATGCCGGGACTGTACAAAAAATTGTTCTATCCATTTGAAACATCATTAACAAACTGATTCCTTTTATCGCTTGTTTGGAAGGTTGTTAGGTATTGTTTTATAATGTATCTAATAATATTGTATTGTATTGTACTATATCGTTTTGATGTATTGTTACACCCCACACCTTTTCACACATAGAGTGGAAGATTGATAAATGGGGCTTCTGACACGACCAATCGGCCGATGGCACATATGGGGATAGAAGGGCCAAAAAGAGGATTACACGTTTACTTAGATTTGTGCTAGCTGTCCCACTGGGTGCAGTGACCGGGGTGGGGCGACCATTTTGCATATGGAGCGGCGGAATTCTCTAGTATAGTATAAAAAGGGTAGTGAGGATCTTTCTCTTTCATTCTAGGAGTTATCACCAATATTAGTTCTCCCAAATACTCTCAACACCCCTTTAGAATTCCCAAACAGCCTAAGGCAAGATCAAGGTGAATTTAGGAGGATCTAGCATGAAGGAGCTTGGAATAGACGCTATTATATCTATCATCTTGTTGTATTGATTCTGGAAATTCGTTGGAGGCAGGACTAACCATCATAGAAGTATAGCTAGTTCTTCAACAAGGTATG
Source organism: Nicotiana knightiana (assembly GCA_005239525.1). Classification (NCBI taxonomy): domain Eukaryota; kingdom Viridiplantae; phylum Streptophyta; class Magnoliopsida; order Solanales; family Solanaceae; genus Nicotiana; species Nicotiana knightiana. The sequence continues at coordinate 28,494 of ML388021.1, read as the reverse complement.
TAGGGCAACTTTCCTTCTTGGCATGACTTGATGGGTCTCTCTCTCTTCCTCCCTCTAAAGTATTTTTGTATTGTAAGAATTTGGTTAATTCTGAGTCCCTCCCAATGACAGAATTCTTGTACATTCTTGCCAGTAGCATTTATTTTGAAGTCTATAATGTTCCCAGTTGGCATCCCGTGGTCGGAGTGTATGATTTATTTCGAGTTTAAATTGCACTTTTATATACGTATCTATTTTACATTACCGAGCCACACTATAGTCTGTCGGATAAGGCACCTATTGTGCAACCACTGATCAATTGGATATGATGAGACATGATATGAGATATTACCGAGCCCTTATGTGGCAGGGTGCGATGATGTGTAATGTGAAGCTACCGAGTCCTCTTGATGCCGGTTACACCGAGCCTAGTTGAGGCTGGGTATAGTCGAGACCTCCTAAGGCCGGGTACGACCGAGTCCTCTGTGAGGCCTGGTATGGAGTGGTATGATGTGAGGCTACTGAGTCCTCTTGTGGCTGACTACGGCAAGTCTTGTTGAGGGCGGGTACAATCGAGACCTCTTGAGACCGGGTACGACCGAGTCTGTTATGAGGCCGGGTATGGAGTGATGAAACATTCCCCAAAAGTGGCTAAAAGTATGTATACATACATACATACATATATACATACAATATATATATATATATATATATATATATATATATATATATATATATTATCATTAATGCATCTCCCTAATGAGGTTTGATTTTGCAAAAGCTTGCATACATTCATGATACATGGTTTTTCCGTACTGACGCCCTTTTTCTTAGGGCCTCAAGTACAGATAGACCCGATGATGTCCCTCTCCAGTTGGGTGTTGTTCCAACTGATTGGTTGTTTCTCTCCACTTCTCTGAAGTAGCTGTTTAGAAGTCAATAGATACAGAATCATGTGTTCTAAATATTGTGGGTGCGGTGGGACCCTGTCCGGCCAAGTAATCTATATGAATATTTCTCACCCTTAAAGCCGTACAGACTAGAGTTTGGTTGTATGTAAAAATGGTGGGCTATAACATTATTGGGCACAATTATGAATATGTATAAAATTTCAATGTTTCCTTGCAAGTCAGTTGTACACATTTAACTCTGGCATTAGTACTTGGAGGCCTCGTTGGCCCGTGTTTCATGATTGGAAAGATGTAAGCATGAACGTCGGTTCACACGGGCCTTCAGACGTCGTGTTCCAGTCACACCTCCCAAGGTTGGGGTGTGACAAACTTGGTATCAAAGAAGGTTTGTCCTAGGGAATGTACAAGTTGTATCTACTAGAGTCTTGCTTATGGGTTTGTCGTGCACCATACTTATAAACAGGAGGCTACGAGATATCTTAGATGCATACCCTTCTTTCTAATCTAGATCATGCGGTACATCTGAGTCATAAGCATTCATTTCTAATCCCCATCTTGTTTATGTTTATAGTGATGCCTACCACAAAACGTCAAGCACTTTTTAAGGATTGAATGAAGAAGCAGGAGAAGGTAGCAATCAGGTGAAACCTGCCCCTATAGGTCAATATAGACCACACGATGAGGTTGGTACTCAAGTGTCGAGGACAACACCACCACCCTTGGAACATCATAGAGAAACTAATGTACCTCTTATTCCTCCTCCGATTGTTTATGAGCAGGATTCAGATATGAGAAGTGCAGTATAGTTGTTGACACGGTTGATGGCCTTCCAGGCCCAATGACAGGCCCATACCACTTCATATGGAGTAGTCAGTACGAGAGCTCGGGACTTCATAAATTTGGACCCCCAGGTATTCACAGGAACATATCCAAACAAAGATCCCCAGAACTTTCTAGATCAAATATAGTGGATCTTACGAGTTATGCGTGCCACTGATACTAAGTCTGTAAAGCTTTCCTCTTACAGATTGCTGGATATAACTGTGACTTGGTATCCGACTTAGGAACGGTTTAGGGGATCTCTTTCCCCAGCAGCAGGATGGAAGGAATTTTCGGAGGCATTCTTGCAGCAGTATTTTCTCGTTGAGATTCATCGAGAAATAAAAGATAGATTCTTGCATTTAGAGTAGGGTAACATGAGTGTCGAGGAGTACAACTTGCAATTTAACTCCTTGGCTAAGTATGCTCTTTTGGCTGTGGCCGAGATGAGTGATAAAGTGCATTGATTTGTGGGTGGTTTGGGACCACATTTTATTAACGAGTGTACCACTACTTCTCTAAATCCGAAATGGACATTGAACATATTCAAGCCTATGCACAAATCTTGTAGGAAAGAAAAAGGCAACAATGAGCTACTCGAGAGCACGATCAGGGCCAACATAAGATAGTCCAATCTACAAGTGATACCACCGAGTCTCGAGGTGAGCTTAAACCTCTGTTTCCTTGGCATCCATCTTATTCGGTGGCTAATGCAACAACATAGTACCAGGGCCAGCGTCGTGATTGGACCCCTTACTCTAGTCAGGGTCAAAGTCCCCGAGGATAGGGCTCACAATATGGTGGAGACCCAAGTAATATGAGGCCCCCGGCACAGCATTACGACCGATGTGGTAGGAATAACTTTAGCACTTGCTGGAAGGGTTTAGACGTATACTATTCATATGGGAAGCGTGGTCACATTATGCATTTTATCCCAACGAGAAATGTGGGTAACATTATGCCGCTAATGAGATCTGTAGCAACTTCCTCCTTTTCAGCACCAAAGTATGCAACCGCCGAAGGGAAGGGGTAGAGATAGAGGTGGAGTGACTGGCTCAGGCGTACAACAAAACCGCATTTATGAATTATCAGGCCGTCAGAACCTAGAGTCCTCTCCAGATGTGTCATAGGTACAATATCCGTATTTTTTATTTAATGTGTATGCTCTGATAGATCCAGGTCCTACACTATCGTATATTACTTCATCTGTTACTAGTAAATGTGGTAAAGAGCCTGAATTGCTACAGTAACCATTTGAAGTATCCATGCCCGGAGGCAAGTTCGTGGTAGTTAGGAGGGTATATTAGAGTTGTGATGTGATGATTCATGATAACCATACCTTGGCTGATTTGAAAGAATTGAAAATGGTGAAATTTGATGTTATTATGGGAATGGACTGGCTAGCCTCTTGTTATGATACATTGGATTGTTGGAAGAAAGTTGTTCGCTTTAACTTTCTAGGAGAGCCAGTTATTGAATGAAAGGGCGATGTTGCAATGCCAAAATGGATTTTTATTTCTTACCTTAAGGCTTAGAAGATGATTTCTTACCTGAAGCCTCCAATCCTTTGATCGGTTCCGGTAGTTACTGAATTTCCCGATGTGTTACCTGATAAGATCCCGGGTATCCCACCCAACAGAGAGATCGAGTTTGCCATCGATGTGCTACTCGATACGCAACTGATTTTCCTCCGTACAGGACGGCTCCTACCGAGTTGAAGGAATTGAAGGCTCAATTGAAGGATCTCTTTGATAAGAGATTTATTCGACCCAGTACTTCCTCGTAAGGAGCTCCAGTACTATTTGTTCGAAAGAAAGAGGGTTCATTGAGGATGAGCATCGATTATCGAGAACTCAACAAGGTAACCATCAAGAACAAGTATCTGCTCCCAAGGATCGATAATTTGTTAGATCAATTGCAAGGCGCCAAGTATTTTTCGAATATTGACCTCAGATTGGGATATCATCAATTAAGAATCAAGGAAAAAAATATTCCAAAGACAGCCTTTCGGACCAGATATGGCCATTATGAATTTCTCGTTATGATATTTGGCCTAACCAATGCACTAACAACATTTATGGACCTGATGGATCGAGTATCCATACCATTCTTGGATATGTTTGTGATTGTATTCATTTACAATAGTTTGGTGTTTTCTCGAGAAGAAGCAAAACAAGCGGAGCATTCTCCGGGATCACAAGTTGTACGCCAAAGTTTTCAAGTGCAAGTTCTGGCTGAACTCGGTGGCTTTTATTGGGCATATATTATCATGTAAAGGAAAGGTTGATAGTCAAAAGGTTGAATCAGTTAAGAATTGGCCAATACCCACAACGTCTACGGAGGACCGCAACTTCTTGGGTCTAGTCGGTTGCTATCGATGATTTGTGGAGAATTGCTCATCCATAGATGCTCCCTTGAAGAAGTTGACGTACAAGTAAGCTAAGTTTCGATGGAATGATGCTTGTGAAAAGATATTCCAAGAGTTAAAGAACAAGTTAGCTACAGTGATCCACATCCAATCCACACTCAATAGTGAGTGCAAACAGCCGTTGGAAGAATAAAACCCAATAAGAGTCGGGGTCAATTTCCATAGGGAGTTTAATATGGGTGTTAGGGGTATAAACTTGACAAAACAAAATGAAAAAAACTAGATTTCACTTCCAAACAAAGGGTTTTGATTTATAATTCTAATTATTCGCTAACAGTTATAAGCTAAGAGAAGAAACTGGAAAGCGAATGAATGTTTTTGGTATTTTTTCAAATAGTTAAAAAGCCTAGGGATGTGACCTTAACCTAGGTGTTCGCCTAATGGGTTAATTACTTTAACACTTGTTTTGTTGATTGGGGTATGTTATATCTCTCAACTCTACGTTACCCACTCAATACCTCTCGGTTATTGAGTGATCTTGCTCAATTTGGCTTTCTCAAGCCTAAATGGGTATCTAGCTAAAAAGTTGATATGAGCTCAAGTCAGGTTCTCACTATATCTGGTTTGAACCATTTAATTAGGCTAATCAAACCCTTAATTATCCAAATTCCTTGTTAGCCAAGTTATCCTAGACTAGGTCCCTCTTTCTCAAGTAAAGACTAAGTCAAAAAAGACATGAATCAATGTTTGCAACCATTAATTCTAAACTAAAGGATAAACTAGGCTAAATAATCAACATCCAATCATAAACAAGCATTAAATTAAATACCCATAAGGTTTACACACTAGGGTTGGGTCAAAACTGTCACGCCCCAAACCTGGGGAGGCGTGGCTGGCACCCGGTGCCGTACTGGCCCGAGCGAACCACTTTGTAACTCATTTTGTTTTTGTAACTAAGATGGGCCAACATAGCCACAACTCGTAATGTAGAGCTATAAGTGGGAAAACACTTTATCAATGAACTATCGTATTTAAAACATGTATACACATGGGCCATTAAGGCCTCTGACATACTATACAAAATGAACCTCTGTCTACAAAGCCTCTAAGATTATTTGACATCAAATGGGACAGGGTAACGGCCTACCCATAAGTCTATAGCAAAACTCTAACATGATGACTTATAGACTCGGCTGCACTCCGAATGGGGTGGAGTCTTACCGATCCTTCATTGAATGATAGCCTTGTCTACTATGAGGGCTCGTCAAACTGATTATCTATACCTGCAGGCATGAATGCAGTGTCCCCAACAAAAGGACATCAGTAAGAATAATGTACTGAGTATGTAAGGCAAAACTAAACATAACAATAAGTCAACTAATTATCTATACTTATATACATAATGCTTCTCTTTGAGACTGTTTCTATTATCCAAATCATATGATGCATGACTGCCCAACTGATCAGTGGTAACTGCCCGACCGACCGTAGCACGGTGGTAAATGCATGACTGCCCTACTGGCCGTAGCTCGGTGGTATATGTATAACTGCCCAACCGGCCGTAGCTCGATGGTAAATGTATGACTGCCCGATCGGCCGTATCTCGGTGGTAAATGAATATACATGACTATCCAACCGGTGGTAATAATGATACATAACTGCCCAATCGGTGGTAACTGCCCGACCAGCTGTAGCACGGTGGTAAATACATGAAGATGCATGTACATTTACACTATATTATAAACATTAACATATTTATCATATACCACATTAGGGACTTAGGGACATACTTAGACATGCTTGAATATCAGTTTATAGGAATGAATAACGTAGATATCCTTAACTACTAAGAGTAGAAGCCCTTAAGGAATAGCATTACATTTACGTCTCGTTACTTGGATCATGCCAAAAGAAAGAAGGATTAACCTTAACATACCTGGAGTAGGAAAATCCGTATGATATTCTTGAGAAGGATTGTACCGTACTCCCTTAGAATCGAAAGCTCACGTTGCTATAAACTCGGATGTAGCAAAACTCTGACATGACTGCAAGTATAGATAATCAATTTGACGAGCCCTCATAGTAGACAAGGTTACCATTCAATGAAGGATCGGTAAGACTCCACCTCATTTAGAGTGCAACCGAGTCTATAAGTTATCATGTCAGAGTTTTGCTACAGACTTATGGGTAGGTCGGTACCCTGTCCCATTTGATGTTAAATAATATTAGAGGCTTTGTAGACAGAGGTTCATTTTGTATAATATGTCAAAGGCCTTGATGGCCAATATGTATACATGTTTTAAATACGATGGTTCATTGATACAATTTTTGCCCACTTATAGCTATACATTATGAGTTGTGGCTATGTTGGCCCATGTTAGTTACAAAAAAAAAGAGTTACAAAAAAAAGAGTTACAAAGTGTTTTGCTTGGGCCAGTACATCACCGGGTGCCAGCCACGCCTCCCTAGGTTTGGGTCGTGACAATAACCCTAGTAAGAATCTAGCTACTCATAGTGAAAAATGAAAAAACATAAAAGAAACACTAATTAAAATCATAATCTAAGATTAAAATGATAAAATATGATGTGTAAATCCTAAAATGGTCACAAACATTCAAAAATAGAAAAATACAACGTTTACAGCAACTCAAACTTCAGAACGTTTACCTAAAAATGTGATTCTCATCTATTTATAGTGGCCCAAATTCGCTGACAAAAATGCCACCCGAGAGGTTCTGCTGCCACACAATTCCATGTGCGGTCCGCGGACTGCTTAAGCTTTCAAGGAATTGGATTCTGTAGCCGCACAATTTGGTCTGCGGCTGCATACATCTTCTGCGGCCGCACAATTCTTGTGTGGTCTGCACTTCAGGCAAGGCTTCAAGTCTTTGTCATTTGCACACTCTCTGAACATTTGAACATCTGTTAGTGCAAAATCTATTCTACAGCCACACAATTCATGTGCGATCCGCACATTGGCTTAAAATCTACGGTGCATCTTCACTTGTTTTGTGGCTGAAAATGCTTCAGCACACCGCACTTCTTAAGTTCTGCGCCCCTTCTTGCCTCTTGAGTCAGAACACTTCTTTTTGAGTCGAATTTTATCATGGGAGCCCAAACTTCCAATATTCTTGCAATTTGGACACTTTCATTAGTTTTGTGAACATAAATCAATACTTTCGGACTAAAACAAAAGGCAAAAGGTGATAACAAGTGGTCAATATCCATACTTATCAATTTCCCTAAATTTAAGTTTTTGCTTGACCTCAAGCAAATAGATTAGTTTCCACCTCGTCAAAGTTAAAGGTCAACTCTGTGAGTCAATTGTGATCTATTCATACATCAATTGGCACCAACAATTACCCATATTACTCATGCATTATCAACAAGGTGACAAGTCAAATATTCATGCACATTAGTTTTAATGTGCCATTTTGAGCTTCAAGCATTGACTTTAGTCATCAAGGATTCTTGTTCTATAATGTTGGTCATGGTGGAATCCAAACTCTTCCTTCTCTTCTTTCCATTTGCCAAAATCACTTAAAAAGTTATCACTCAATCTTAAGATTCATGAAAGGTTCACTCTTCTCTCACAAGAGAATGTCACAAGTACAACTTCAAGTACAATAGGCTTGCCTCTCATGTAGATCACCACTAATGTAAGCTCACTCAGTTTGAAATCAAGTAGGACTTCTTTCGGGTTGTAATGAAGGCTTTTGGATTAGGGTAGGATACCATATGGGTAAGTGGCTACACCTTTCATTAAGCACTCCACATTTTCATTTCTCGACTCACAATTACCAATCCTTAGAGGCATTTTCTTTTCATTGGGGACTAGAGAGACATAACTAGAGCTATTTTCTTTTGAAAATCTTATCACTAACCATAAGCACGTAGTTAAGTGTGTTGGTACCAAATGAAGCATGATTAACTCTCCGAGAGTGACTTGATTAGGTCTTTTTGAATCTAGCTACTCATAGTGAGAATTGAAGAAAATAAATAAGAAATGCTAATTAAACTCATAACCTAAGATTAGAATGGTGAAATATGATGTTTAAGACCTAAAACAACCACAAAATTCCTAAAATGGCAAAATGTAGCGGTTAGAGCAGCTCAAACTTCAAAACTTGACCTAAAAATGTGAAACTCGTCTATTTATAGTGGCTCAAATTTTGCTGAAAAAAATGCCCTTTAGGAGGTTCTGCGGCCGCACAATTCCATGTGTGGCATGCAGAATTCTTCAGCTAGCAGGTCTTGAATTCTGCAGCCGCATAATTCTGCATTGCAGCTGCAAAGCCTCTTCTACGGCCACACTTCAGCAAGGAGTCAGGTCTTGGTCTTTTGCATACTCTCTAAACTTTGAATCATTTGTCAGTGCAAACTTTGATCTGCGACCGCACAATTCATGTGTGGTCCGTACATTGGCCATAATTCTGTTGGGCTCTTTCACTTGTTCTGCGGCCGTAGATGGAACTCTGCAGTCCGCACTTTCTTCTACGACTGCAGAAATCCTTCTGTGGACCGCACTTCTTATAAGTTCTGCACCCCTTCTTGCCTTGTGATTCAGAATACTCCTTATTGAGTCAGATTTCATCATTGGAGACCAAATGTGATGACCCAAAGGGTCATCACCTATTTTATTACCCATTCCGTACTCCCGAGGCCTTGAAACCCTCATTTGTAGTTGCCTCAATTTGCGTGCGCAGTCTGGGCGCGTAGCCGGACAGCTTAATTATGAAATTATGTGAAAAATGCTAAGACTTGATATTAAAATGAATAAATTTGACTACGGTCAACATTTTGGGTAAACGGACCCGGACCCGTGATTTGATGGTCCCGAAAAGTCCGTAGGAAAATATGGGACTTGGGCGTATGCCCAGAATCGAATTCCGAGGTCCCAAGCTCGAGAAATGAATTTTTGAGTAAAAATTATTTTCTGAAAATATTTAAGGAAATTAAAAATAAAATCGATTAAAAAGTTATGGTATCAGGCCCGTATTTTGGTTCCGACGCCCGGTACAGGTCTTATATATGGTTTAAGCAAGTTCTGTAAGTTTGGTTGAAATTGGATTTTCGTTTGGCGTGTTTCAGACTTAAAATGGAAAATTTGATGTTTTATGAAATTTGATAGGATTCATGGACTTGGAGGCTTAATTTGATGTGTATGATGTTGTTTTGGAGATTTGATCGCACGGGCAAGTTCATAGGATGTTATGTGAGTTATCTGTGAAATTTGGTATCATTCCGAGATGTATAGGTCAGTTCGGCACATTGTTAGCGAAGTTAGAAAACTTAAAATTCCTAAGTTTTGTTCTTGAGGTTTAGGGGTGTGATTTTGAGTTGTAGCGTTGTTTTGAGTGTTCCTAAGGCTCGAGCGAGTCTGTATTATGATTTGGGACTTGTTGGTATATTTGGATTAGGGCTCGGGTGGGCCCAGGTGCCTTCCGGGAACCTAACGGGGGCTAAAAACTAGCAAACACAGCTGCTAGTGCACCTGTTCTGGTGTGACCGCAAGTGCGAGACCAAAGGTGCGGTCCCAGGCATCGCAGGTGCGATCACCAGTGGCCTAGCCAGCCATCACAGGTGCAAGACCGCAGGTGCGGTCTCCACTTCGCGGGTGCGATCCTAGACCCCCTAGCCAAACTCCGCAGGTGCGAGATACTCCTTGCAAGTGCGAGACCGCAGGTGCAGTCCCCAGAGCCGCAGGTGCGAGTTCACTGTTCAGGCAGTGAGTTTTAAATACGGGTTTTAAACCCATTTTCCTCATTTTTCATCTTCTTCCTTAGGCGATTTCCACCATTTTTAAGAGTTTTCGACCAGGTCTTGTAAGGTAAGTAAATTCCACCCATAAATTTGTTTCATGCATGCATCCTAGCCTAATTAACTACATAAACTAGTGCAAAAATTCAAGAAAATGGGTAGTAACCTAGAACTTGTGATCACTTTAGAATTTTCTCTGAATTGGACATGAAATCAAGTAAAAATCGTATATTTATGATCTTTAGGCTTTGGGTGAGTGTTCCCTTCGAGAATTTCAAGAATCCGAGCGAGCTGGCCCGGGGTCGAATTTTGATAATTTTGAAAGAATTCTAGGAAATGGATAATTAGGCCATGTAATTGAATCCTTGAATCCTTATTGATATACTTGAGTTGATTATGTCTAGATAATACCATTCCGGAGTTGAACTCTAAAGGAAAGGCGGTGTTAGAGGGTTGATTGCTATACTTTGGACCCGAGGTAAGTGTTNTATTTTTGGAAGAATGCTAGGAAATGGATAATTAGGCTATGTAATTGAATCATTGAATCCTTATTGATAAACTCAAGTTGATTATGTCTAGATAATACCATTCCGGAGTTGAACTCTAAAGGAAAGGCGGTGTTAGAGGGTTGATTGCTATACTTTGGACCCGAGGTAAGTGTTTGGTCTAACCTTAGCTTGAGGGAATAGGAGTCGAGTATAATTTGCTACTTGCTAATTGTCAAATACGATTTATAGGCATGGTGACGAGTATCTATACATTAGTGTCTAGCATGACCGTGAGTCCTTATATTGTGAATATTCTGATTTTGTGGTAATTTCCATGCTTAGTTGATGATTTCTATATGTTGTGAAGAATATGTGAAGGGAATTGTAATCTTTAAACTCTGTTGAAGCATTGGCTCAAATTGTAACACGAACGATGAAGGTATATAAGATAATTGTATCCTTTGGAGCATTGGTTCAGATTGTAACACGAACGATGAAGGTATATGAGATAATTGTATCCTTTGGAGCATTGGCTCAAGTTGTAACACGAATGATGAAGATATATGAGATAATTGTATCCTTTGGAGCATTGGCTCAAGTTGTAACATGAATGATGAAGATATATGAGATAATTGTATCCTTTGGAGCATTGGCTCAGATTGTAACACGAATGATGAAGATATATGAGATAATTGTATCCTTTGGAGCATTGGCTCAGATTGTAACACGAACGATGAAGGTATATGAGATAATTGTATCCTTTGGAGCATTGGCTCAAGTTGTAACACGAATGATGAAGATATATGAGATAATTGTATCCTTTGGAGCATTGGCTCAAGTAATAGAGTAAATTATGAAATGAAGTGAAAGAAAGAGAAAGAGCTACTAAGATATACCCTTGCCGGGTCAATGTTGCTTTTGATATTGCCTCCTTTATTGGGATGTTGAGATTACTGTTATTGTTCCTTTGTCGGGATTTAATTGTTTAATTGATGTTCCCTTGCCGGGATTTAATTATTTAATTGATATTCCCTTGCTGGGATTTCTATTTTATTCTTCTTCCTCCCTTGCTCTTGTTTGTGATTTTTGTTTGGGTGAGGAAGAGTGTTAAAGCACGAAGGGTGATGCCGTGCACTGTTTGATATTGTTCCCCTTCCTTTATTAATTGTTTCTCCCTATATTTCTTGTCCGTTGTATATATGTATATCTATTTATTTGAACTACACAGGTTTATTTGGTAGTCTGGTTCTAGCCTCGTCACTACTTCGCCGAGGTTAGGCTAGGAACTTACCAGTACATGGGGTCGGTTGTACTAATGCTACACCTGCACTTCTTTATGTTGTGCAGATTATGCAGCTGGACTCGGAGGACATCATTAGTGGGAGTGTCTTCCAGCTTATCCTACAGGCTTCAAGGTATACCCGCTGACATTCGTGGGCCTTGGCGTCTCTTCCATCCCTTTGATTTCACTTCTGTCTTGTTTGTCCTCTAGTTTCAGAGCTAACTATGTATTCTCTTTTCAGACTTGTATTTAGCACTCGTGTAGACAGTTCGTGAGTTTGTGACTCCAGGTTTTGGGAAAGTTTACACGTTGTATTATATTATCCTTATTTAGCTTGAGACCGCATTTATTTCCGCTGTTAAATTGTGAAATGTTTAGTTTATCCTATTAAAGTGGCGTTAATATGCTAGTTTATCTATGTACGTTGGCTTGTCTAGCCGGTTCAACGTTAGACGCCATCATGGCCCGATGGTGGGATTTCGGGGCGTGATAAGTTGGTATCAGAGCACTAGGTTTCTTAGGTCTCACAACTCACGGACAACTTGGTAGAGTTTGAGGGATCGGTACGGGGACGTCTGTATTTATCCCCCAGAGGCTGCAACATTAGGATGACTCCATATTTCTTTTCTTCTCTGTTGTTCGCTATGATTCTGAGTACTGATTGAGTTTCTATTCTATTCTCTCGCAGATGGAAAGGACGCGTGCTTCCCTTGGTTCCACCCAACAGTCTGACACTCCTGCTACAGCTCCTACTAGGGGTCGAGGTCGAGGACGAGGCCGTGCTAGAGGCCGAGGCCGGGGCCGGGCTCAGCCTAGGACAGCAGCCCCAGTGGAGGACCCTCAGGTCGAGTCTGACAAGGAGGTCCCAGTTCCGGCAGTCCTAGATGAACCAGCTCAGGTCCCAGAGGGGTTCATAGCTACCCCAGTGCTTCAGGACGCCCTTGTCCGTCTAGTCGGACTCATGGAGAGTGTAGCTCAGGCGGGTCTTCTTCCTACAGCACCGGCCGTCTCTCAGGATGGGGGAGGTGCCTAGACTCCTGTCGCTCGCATGCCAGAGCAGCTAGCTCCATAGTTTCAGACTCCGGCACCTCAGCCAGCTGGAGTAGCTCAGCCCGGTATTGCAGCGCCTGTAACAAAGGGAGAACCTATGTCAGCAGATGCTTTGTGGAGACTGGACAGGTTTACTAAGTTATTTACTGCTACTTACACTGGTTCACCATCAGAGGACCCCCAGGATTATTTGGATAGCTGCCATGAGGTTCTTCAGAATATGGGCATAGTGGAGTCGAACGGGGTTGACTTCGCTACTTTTCGGTTATCTGGCGCATCCAAGAGTTGGTGGAGAGATTATTGCCTAGCCAGACCAGCTGGATCTACACCTTTGACTTGGACTTAGTTCTAGGAGGTATTTTTGGGGAAGTTCCTTCCCATTACTCAGAGAGAGGACCTTCAGAGGCAGTTTGAGCGTCTCCAATAGCGATCTATGTCAGTCACCCAGTACGAGACCAAGTTCATCACCCTAGCCTGACATGCTCTTATGACACTTCCCACTGATCGGGAGAGGGTTCAGAGATTTATCGAGGGATTGGCCCGGCCTATCAGACTTCAGATGGCTAGAGAGTCAGGTACAGATATATCATTCCAGGATGCGGCCAATGTGGCCAGGAGGATTGAGATGATTCTGTCACAGGGTGGTGGTCAGGGGGCTAACAAGAGGCCCTGTCATTTCGGTCGTTTCAGTGGAGCCTCATCTGGGGGCAGGGATTCTTCAGGCAGAGGTCACCCACCCAGGCCTTTTCATTCAGCTCTCCAGGTTACCCATGGTACTTCAGGTGGTCGTGGTTATCAAACACACCATTCTGATCAGCAGCCCATCAGTGCGCCACCAGCTCCCATCAGTGCGCTGTCGCATCAGAGTTTCTGGGGTGGTCATTCAGGTCGACAAGGTCAGATTCAGTTCCCTCAGCAGCCGAGGTTTTGTTACACTTGTTGTGATCCGGGTCACCTTGCCAGATTTTGCCCTCGAGCATCAGGTAGTTCCCAGCATCAGGGTTCTCGTGCCATGGTGCAAGCACCAGGTGTTCCACAGAATGCCCAGCCAGCTAGACGTGGGGGTAGAGGTTCTAGAGGAGGAGGTAGAGGTCATAGAGGTGGAGCTCAGGCCGCCAGAGGTGGAGGCCAACCAGCAGCCG
>ML388021.1:0-14448 GCA_005239525.1 Nicotiana knightiana | reverse complement strand
AGTTCTCAGAGGTATTTTTGGGGAAGTTCCTTCCCATTACTCAGAGAGAGGACCTTCAGAGGCAGTTTGAGCGTCTCCAATAGCGATCTATGTCAGTCACCCAGTACGAGACCAAGTTCATCACCCTAGCCTGACATGCTCTTATGACACTTCCCACTGATCGGGAGAGGGTTCAGAGATTTATCGAGGGATTGGCCCGGCCTATCAGACTTCAGATGGCTAGAGAGTCAGGTACAGATATATCATTCCAGGATGCGGCCAATGTGGCCAGGAGGATTGAGATGATTCTGTCACAGGGTGGTGGTCAGGGGGCTAACAAGAGGCCCTGTCATTTCGGTCGTTTCAGTGGAGCCTCATCTGGGGGCAGGGATTCTTCAGGCAGAGGTCACCCACCCAGGCCTTTTCATTCAGCTCTCCAGGTTACCCATGGTACTTCAGGTGGTCGTGGTTATCAAACACACCATTCTGATCAGCAGCCCATCAGTGCGCCACCAGCTCCCATCAGTGCGCTGTCGCATCAGAGTTTCTGGGGTGGTCATTCAGGTCGACAAGGTCAGATTCAGTTCCCTCAGCAGCCGAGGTTTTGTTACACTTGTTGTGATCCGGGTCACCTTGCCAGATTTTGCCCTCGAGCATCAGGTAGTTCCCAGCATCAGGGTTCTCGTGCCATGGTGCAAGCACCAGGTGTTCCACAGAATGCCCAGCCAGCTAGACGTGGGGGTAGAGGTTCTAGAGGAGGAGGTAGAGGTCATAGAGGTGGAGCTCAGGCCGCCAGAGGTGGAGGCCAACCAGCAGCCGGCCATCCTAGAGATGTAGTTCAGGGTGGTGGGGCCCAGCCTTGATGTTATGCTCTTCCAGCAAGGCCAGAGGCTGAGTCTTCAGATGCAGTCATTATAGGTACTATTCGGGTTTGTGACAGAGATGCTTCAGTGCTATTTGATCCGGGGTCTACGTATTCGTATGTGTCCTCTTATTTTGCAGCATACCTGGTCATGCCTAGTGATCCACTGAGTATTCTTGTTTATGTACCTACTCCAGGGGGTGATTCTATCGTGGTCGATCAAGTCCATCATTCTTGTGTTGTGGTGATTGGGGGTCTTGAGACCCGTGTTGATTTGTTGCTTTTAGGTATGGTCGACTTTGATGTTATATTGGGGATGGATTGGTTATCCCCATATCATGCTATCTTGGATTGTCATGCCCAGAAGGTGACCTTAGCCTTACCGGATTTTCCCCGTTTGGAGTGGAAAGGAACTCCTGGTCATTCTACCCGCAGTGTTATTTCGTACGTGCAGGCTTGGCGTATGGTCGAGAAAGGGTGTTTGGCTTTTTTGGCACATGTGCGCGATTCCAGCGTTGAGGTTACCTCTATTGATTCGGTACCCGTGGTTCGTGAGTTTCCTGAGGTCTTCCCTTCAGACCTGCCGGGGATGCCACCCGACAGGGACATTGATTTCTGCATTGATCTGGCTCCGGGCACCCAACCCATTTCTATTCCGCCGTATCGCATGGCCCCGCCAGAGTTGAAAGAGTTGAAGGAACAGTTGCAGGATTTGCTTGGGAAGGGTTTCATTAGACCCAGTGTTTCTCCTTGGGGTGCTCCAGTATTGTTTGTGAAGAAAAAGGATGGTTCGATGAGGATGTGCATTGATTACCGGCAATTGAACAAGGTTACAATCAAGAATAAGTATCCACTGCCGAGGATTGATGATTTGTTCGATCAGCTTCAGGGTGCCAAGGTATTTTCAAAGATAGACTTGAGATCTGGCTACCATCAGTTGAGGATTAGGGCATCCGATGTCCCTAAGACAGCTTTCCGCACTCGGTACGGGCATTACGAGTTTTAGGTCATGTCGTTTGGGTTTTATCTATGTACGTTGGCTTGTCTAGCGGGTTCAACGTTAGATGCCATCACGGCCTGATGGTGGAATTTCGGGGCGTGACACCAAACTTCCAACATTCCCGCAATTTGCACACTTTGATTAGTTTTGGGAACATAAATCAATACTTTCGGACTAAAACAAAAGCCAAAAGGTGCTATTGAGTAATCAAAATCCCTACTTATCAACTCCCCCAAACTTAAGTCATTGCTTGTCGTCATGAAAATAAATTAGTTCCCACCTCCTTAGAGTTACGGGTCATTTCAGCGAGCCAAAGGTGAGACATTCACACATCAATTGGGACCAATAATTACCCACACTACTCATGCATTATCAACAAGGTGGCAAGTCAAATATTCATGCACATATAGATCTAATGTGATATTTGAACTTCAAGAATTGACTTTACTCATCAATAACTCTTGTTCTATCATGTAGGTCATGGTGGACTCCAAACTCCTCCTCCTCTACTTTTCGTTTGCCAAGCTTACTTAAGAAATTAACACTCCATCTTAAGATTCATGAAAGGTCCACTCATCTCTCAAAAGAGAATGTCACAAGAGTACCGTCGACTTGCCCCTCATGTATATCACCACTAATGTAAGTCCCTTGGTTCGTAATCAAGTAGGACTTATTTTGGGTTATAATTAAGGCTTTTGGATTAGGATAGGATACCATATGTGTAACGACCCGACCGGTCGTTCCGTGAGATTTACCCCATTTCCCATATTTCTGTATTTGTTAAGTATCACTATCTTGTTTTTGATGTGTTGGATCAGTTGGTTTGGGTCCGGAGTGGTTATGGTGAGAGTTTAGGCATTTAGCCTTTTAAAGTGGCCTAACAGTTGAGAAAGTCAACTGAGAGTTGACTTATTGGTAAACGACCTCGGAATGCAGATTTTATGGCTCGAATAGCTTCGTTAGGTGATTTGGGACTTAGGAGTGTGTTCAGAATATTTTTGTGATGTCCGGTGTAGAATTAGGCTTGAATTGGCAAAAGTTAGTTTTTGGCGATTTTCGGTCGGCAGTGGAAAATAGGCTATCGAAGTCAGAATGGAATTCCGGAAGTTGGAACAGTTTCGTAATTTCATTTGATATGTCTCCAAAATTTCAAGTTAATCGGAGGTGTTTTGGTTGGTTTCGGCGTAGTTGGCGAGATTTAGAAGTTTCAAAATTTTTAGGCTTGAATTTGATGTAAAATTGGTGGTTTCGTGTTGTTTTTGGTGTTTCGAAGGCTCGACTAAGTTGGAATAATGCTATGGGGTGTGTTGGTATGTTTGGTTGGGGCCCCGAGAGGCTCGGGATTGATTTCGGATGGTTGACGGGAAGTTGGAGTGATTTTTGAAAATCTGTTGTGCTGGTTTGCTGGTGTTTTCGCACCTGCGAAAGGGGGAGTCGCAGGTGCGGTTGCACAGGAGTTGAGAGTAAGGTCGCAGGTGCGAGTTTTGTCTGTGTAGGAGAGGTCCGCAGGTGTGAGGGGTTTTTTGCACCTGCGATGTCGCTGGTGCGGAAAGGTGGTCGCAGGCGTGAGAATTGGCCAGTTAAGTGAGTTTCGCATGTGCGCACTCTGGGACCGCAAGTGCGGGTCCGCAGGTGTGAATTGTCCACAGGTGCAGAAATGACTATGCAGAACAGTATAAAAAGGACCCCTCTGCAAAATTTATTAGTTTTTCATCAATTTGCATGCGGGAGGAGTCCATTGAAGGTGGTTTTGAGTGGGAATTTCAAGGTTCTTCAGCAAAGGTAAGTTATTTGGTTGTTAATCCCGTTCCTATGCTATTTTGTTAAGATTAGGCTTGAAAATTTAAGGATTTGGGTAGGAAAAAGTTGGAAAAATGGGAGGAAGGAATTTGGATTTCTTTTGAGGTTTTGGAATTGCAATTGTGGTCCGATTTTAGTGTTCTTGGTATGTATAGAATCGTGGGAGTACGAGATTTCTAATGATGTAAAAATTATTGAATTCCAAGATGTGGGCCCGGGGCTCGGGTTTGGCCAAATTTCGAGATTTTTGTTTAATTTGATGATTTTCGATTGGGTTGTGTTTCTTGAGTATATTTTAATGATGTTGAACTGATTTTTGCTAGATTCGGTGCAATCAGGAGCCAATTTGAGGGGCAAGTGCATTGTGGACTAGTGTCGCGACCCGGTAGAGGTAAGTAATGGCTATAAATCTTGTCCTGAGGGTGTGAAACCCCGGACTTCGTATTTCTTACTGTTTCTAGAATGGCGCACATGTCGGATGACGAGTATGTGGCGCGTACTGACTTTGGATTGGACTAGGTCCTCTCCGCGGCAACTAATGAGTTGCATATTTACTCAAAACCTTATGTTAGTTATGTTCTAAAAGAATTGTGTAATATTTGGGCTGTGAGCCATGTTTGGGGACTAGTGCCGATCTATTTTAACCCTTTGGGGCTACTTTACTGATATTCTCATTACCTGAAACTATGATTTTTCACTCAGTCTTTCTTGTGAAATTGTTGACACTCCTATTTGATAATATTACTATTTCTTGAAATGAAATACTATTTTCGAGTCGAGAACCCCGTTTTACTTATGGCCCGATATTGAGAGTGTCTGACTGAGTGCGGCCGAGGGCCAATGTTGTGAGGATATTTATGATATGAGACAGGCCGAGTGCCGAGTGACGAGTGATTGGGAGGTATGAGTGACTGTGAGGTGCTGAGTGACTGATTATGAGTGGCTGTGAGGTGCTGAGTGACTGATTATGAGTGACTGTGAGGCATGCCGAGGGGCTGATCATGATACATGTTTTTGCCCAAGGGGCTACTGATGATTTCACTACTTTCACGCTGAGCTTATGAAATATGTTTTGCCCGAGGGGCCTCTATATGATTCATTTCATTTTTATACTAGACCTTTCGGTTGAACTTGTTGAAAAGTATATATTTTTAAAGGGTTTTTCGGAAGTTGATTCTAAGGCATGACGATTTCGTACCTCTATATTATACTATTATAAAGTAAGGTTGTGCCTCCTGTGATTTGATGACATTGATTTTATATGTTCTTGCTGCTCAGACCTGATTTATTTTCATTACTACTAAGTTGGTGTACACACATTACTCCTTGCACCTCTGTGTGCAGATTCAGGGGCAGACCTCGAGCATTAGCCTTTATTGTCCGCAGCGGAGCCAGATTGCGGGATATAGAGGTAGCTGTCCAGCGTCCGCAGCATCTCTGTTTTCCCTTCCTGTGTATTTAGCTTTGATTTGGAGATTTGTATTATAATAGTTTATTACGAAAATTTCACTAGATGCTCATGACACGTTGGCTCTGGGTTTTGGGGATTGCAGTATTGTACTATGATGACCTTCTTTATTTCAGTAGTTCTGTATATTTATGAAATGCACAGATTTCGGAAATGGGATGTTTTTAAAAGAAATTGTGAACATGTGATATATTGGCTAGCCTAGTTCCACGATAGGCGCCATCACGGCCGGTTAGGATTTGGGGTCGTGACAGTTTGGTATCAGAGCCCTAGGTTGCATAAGACTCAAAAATCATGAGCAGGTTTAGTAGAGTCTTGCGGATCGGTATGGAGACGTCTGTACTTATCTTCGAGAGGCTGCCGAACTTTTAGGAGACATTCTATCTTTCTTGAGCTCTTTCGTGCTGATCTATTGATTCTTGAAATCTGAACTTACGTTGTTTCATTCTCTCACAGATGGTGAGGAAACGCCGCACCGATCAGAGTGACCAGTCACCGCCTAGACCAGCGAGAGGTCGAGGCCGCAATCGAGGCTGTGGTAGAGGTAGGGGCCTGCCCGCGCAGCAGCCGGGGCAGTACCTTAGGATCCCCCTATCGATCATGGTTAGGGTTCCGTCGATGGTGTCCCAGCGGGACAGGCTCAGGCACCAGCAGTGCCTATGGTTATTCCGGTCTTCAGGAGGCCTTGTCTCAGATATTGACAGTATGCACCAGTTTGGCTCAGGCAGTCACCATGTCTTCTTCTGCCACTACAGCTCAGGCCGGGGGAGGCAATCAGACTCCAGCTGCCCGGGCACTTGAGCAGGCTGCACAGGGTATTCCGGCACCGGGAGCAGCTCCAGCTCAGCCAGCTGCTCCGATTCAGGATTATGTGGTCCCTACTATGCCTGAGGACGAGCAACGCAGGTTGGAGAGATTCAGTAGACTTCAGCCCCTTGACTTTCAGCGGTACAGAGGGCGAGGATGCCCAGGGATTTCTAGATAGGTGCCAGAGGATAATGCGTACCGCGGGTATTTTGGAGACCAGTGGGGTCTCATTTGCTACATTTCAGTTTGCGGGTGCTTCCTTTACATGGTGGGAGTCTCTCGAGAGGCGTAGACCGGTTGGTTCAGCACCTCTTACCTGGCGGAAGTTCTCCACTATCTTCTTGGAGAAGTATGTTCCTCAGTCCCACAGAGAGGAGCAACGCAGGCAGTTTGAGCAGCTGTGCCAGGGAGAGTTATCCATTACTCAGTACGAGATGAGGTTCTCCGAGTTGGCTATGTATGATTCTGAGATTGTCCCTACTGATAGGGAGAGGGTGAGGAAGTTTGTGGATGGTCTTTCTTATCAGATTCGGTTGCTTATGACTTGGGAGAGAGTATTGGGTGCTTCATTCGAGCAGGTTGTTGACATAGCTCAAGATATTGAGTATGTTCCGCCAGGAACGGGAGGAGAGAGAGGCCAAGAGGCCTCGTGGTTCGGGCAGTTCCAGTGGTGCTCCCTTCAGGGGACAGTTTCAGCAGGGTAGGGGCCGTTCATTCATGCCTCCTCAGTCAGGTCGACAAGCATATAGTGGTGCATCTTCGGGGCAGGGTCCCCGTGGTTTTCATTCAGGTTGTACATCTTTTGGTGCCCTCCCAGCTTAGAGTGCAGCTCGAGCACCTCCAGTTCAGGGTTCTTCTATGCACGAGCCTTCCAGTGGCTGTTCAGGTGCTAGGGGTTTCTATCGGTTCCCACCTCCGGCTACGGGGAGTTGCATTAAGTGTGGAGAGTTCGGGCACGTGTGGAGGCAGTGTCCCCGCCGTTCCGGTGGATCTTCTCAGCAGAGGGGCCAACCCTCAACTTCAACTCCAGTCACTTCACCACCCGCCCAGGCAGCCAAGGGTGATGCTCAGTCAGCCAGAGGCCGCCCTAGAGGGGGAGGTCAGGCTCGTATGTATGCATTTATATCCAGGCCGGATGCTATGGCCTCAGATGCCGTGATTGCAGGTATTGTTTCAGTCTATTGCCGTGATTTCTTTGCTTTATTTGACCCTGGTTCCACATATTCCTATGTTTCTTCATATTTTGCCGGTTTACTGGACATGCCCCGTGAGTCTCTAGTCACCTCTATTCAGGTGTCAACTCCGGTGGGCAATATTGTTATTGGGGACCGTGTGTATCGGTCGTGCACTATATCTATTAGGGGTCTGGAGACCCGCGTGGGCCTACTGTTACTCAACATGGTCGATTTTGACGTGATTTTGGGCATGGATTGGTTATCTCTGTGCCATGCTGTTCTTGATTGTCACGCTAAGACCGTGACCTTAGCTATGCCGGGGTGTCCGGGGGTTGAGTGGAGAGGTTCTTCCGAGTATATGCCTAGCAGGGTGATTTCTTACCTGAAGTCTTGGCGCATGGTTGAAAAGGGTGTTTATATTATTTGGCCTTTATGAGGGATGTCGGTGGTGAGACTCCCGCTATTGATTCAGTTCCTGTGGTCCGTGATTTTCTGGATATGTTACCTGCAGACCTGCCAGGCATGCCACCTGACAGGGATATTGATTTTGGTATTGACCTGGTGCCAAGCACTTAGCCTATTTCTATTCAACCATATCGTATGGCACCAGCGGAGCTAAAGGAATTGAAGGAGCAGCTTCAGGAGCTCCTGGATAAGGGGTTCATTCGGCCTAGTGTGTCACCTTGGGGTGCGCCGGTGTTGTTCGTCAAGAAGAAGGATGGGTCCATGCGTATGTGTATTGACTATCGTCAGTTTAATAGGGTTACGGTGAAGAACCGGTATCTCCTGCCCCGTATTGATGATTTGTTTGACCAGCTTCAGGTAGCAAGAGTGTTTTCCAAGATTGATTTGAGATCTGGGTACCATCAGTTGAGGATTCGGCATTCTGATGTTCCGAAGACTGCTTTCAGGACCAGGTATGGTCATTATGAGTTCTTGGTTATGTCATTTGGGCTGACCAATGCCCCAGATGCGTTCATGCAATTGATGAACAACGTGTTTCAGCCTTATCTTGATTCCTTCGTCATTGTCTTCATTGATGACATCCTGGTTTATTCCCGTAGGCAGGAGGAGCATGCTCAGCATTTGAGAGTTGTGTTGCAGAGATTGAGGGAGGAAGAGATTTATGCGAAATTCTCCAAGTATGAGTTTTGGCTGGGATTGGTAGCTTTCTTGGGGCACATGGTGTCTAGTGAGGGGATTCAGGTTGATCCGAAGAAGATAGAGGCGGTGCAGAGTTGGACCAGACCATCCTCAACTACAGAGATTAGGAGTTTCCATGGTTTGGCGGGATATTACCATCGCTTTGTGGAGGGATTCTCTTTGATTTCTTCGCCTTTGACCAGATTGACCCAGAAGGGTGCTCTATTCAGATGGTCAGATGAGCGTGAGGAGATCTTTCAGAAGCTCAAGTCAGCATTGACTACAACTCCAGTACTAGTTTTGCCTGCTGGTTCGGGTTCTTACACAGTTTATTGTGATGCTTCTAGAGTTGGCTTGGGAGCGGTATTGATGCAGGATGGTAGGGTGATTGCCTACGCGTCCAGACAGTTGAAGGTGCACGAGAAGAATTATCCAGTGCACGATCTTGAGTTAGCTGCCATTGTCCATGCCTTGATGATTTGGCGGCATTATTTGTATGGAGTGCAGTGTGAGATTTTCACTGATCATCACAGTTTGCAGTATCTGCTAAGGCCGAAGGACTTGAATTTGTGTCAGAGGAGATGGTTAGAGCTCCTCAAGGATTATGACCTCACTATCTTATATCATCCGGGGAAGGCCAATGTAGTGGCCGATGCCTTGAGTCGCAGAGCAGAGAGTTTGGGGAGTATAGCTTACCTTCTAGTGGCAGAGCGGCCATTAGCTCTTGATGTTCAGGCCTTAGTAGGTCATTTGGTGAGATTGGATCTATCAGAGCCCCCACGGGTGTTGGCTTGTGTAGCCTCCAGGTCTTCTCTCTATGATCAGATTGGAGCACGCCAGTATGATGATCTACATTTGCTTGTTCTTCAGGACATGGTACGTCACGGTGATGCTAGAGATGTGGTTATTGGTGATGATGGGGTCATGAGGATGCAGGGCCGAATTTGTGTGCCCAATGTAGATGGGCTTCGAGATTTGATTCTAGCAGAGGCTCATAGTTCGCGGTATTCCATCCGTCCGGGTACCGTGAAGATGTATCAGGTTTTGAGGCAGCATATTGGTGGAGGAAAATGAAGAAGGATGTCGTGGAGTTTGTGGCTTGGTGTCTCAACTGTCAGCAGGTCAAGTATGAGCACTAGGTTCATTGGGCCATTTGAGATTCGGGAAGAGAGGGAAGCTGGGTCCCAGGTTCATTGGGCCATTTGAGGTACTTCAGAGGGTTGGGAAGGTGGCTTATAGGCTTTCTATGCCTCCCAGTTTATCGAGTATTCATCCAGTATTCCATGTTTCGATGCTCCGGAAGTATGTTGGTGACTGTTCCCATGTTTTGGACTTCAGCACGGTTCAGCTCGAGGGTGATATGTAATATGAGGTAGAGCTAGTGGCTATTTTGGGTCGACAGGTCAGGAAGCTGAGATCTAAGGATATAACTTCAGTGAAGGTTCAGTGGAGAGGTCAGCCGGTGGAGGATGTCACCTGGAGATTGAGCGCGAGATGCGGGACGGATATCCTCACTTATTCGAGGCTCCAAGTATGTTTCTAGACCCGTTCGAGGACGGACGTTTGTTTAAGAGGGGGAGGATGTAAAGACCCGACCGGTCATTCCGTGAGATTTACCCTATTTCCCCTTTTTGATGTGTTGGATCAGTTGGTTTGGGTCCAGAGTGGTTATGGTGAGAGTTTAGGCATTTAGCCTTTTAAAGTGGCCTAATAGTTAAGAAAGTCAACTCTCAGTTGACTTATTGGTAAACGACCTCGGAATATGGATTTTATGGCTTGAATAGCTTCGTTAGGTGATTTGGGACTTAGGAGTGTGTTCATAATATTTTTGTGATGTCCGGTGTAGAATTACGCTTGAATTGGCAAAAGTTAGTTTTTGGCGATTTCCGGTCGGCAGTGGAAAATAGGCTATCGAGGTCGGAATGGAATTTCGGAAGTTGGAACAGTTTCGTAATGTCATTTTGGATATGTCTGCAAAATTTCAGGTTAATCAGAGGTGTTTTGGTTGGTTTCAGCGTAGTTGGCGAGATTTAGAAGTTTCAAAATTTTTAGGCTTCAATTTGATGTAAAATTGGTGGTTTCGTGTTGTTTTTGGTGTTTCTAAGGCTCGACTAAGTTGGAATAATGCTATGGGGTGTGTTGGTATGTTTGGTTGGGGCCCCGAGGGGCTCGGGATTGATTTCGGATGGTTGACGGGAAGTTGGAGTGATTTTTGGAAATATGCTATGCTGGTTTGCTGGTGTTTTCGCACCTGCAAAAGAGGGAGTCGCAGGTGCGGTTGCGCAGGAGTGGTGAGTAAGGTCGCAGATGCGAATTTTTTCTGTGTAGGAGAGGTCCGCAGGTGCGAGGGGTTTGTCGCACCTGCGATGTCGCTGGTGCGGAAAGGTGGTCGCAGGCACGAGAATTGGCCAGTTAAGTGAGTTTTGCAGGTGCGCACCCTGGGACCGCAAGTGCGGGTCTGTAGGTGCGGCCAATTGTCCGCAGGTGCGGAAATGACTGTGCAGAACAGTATAAAAAGGACCCCTCCGCGAAATTTATTAGTTTTTCATCAATTTGCATGCGGGAGGAGTCCATTGAAGGTGGTTTTGAGAGGGAAAAGGTTCTTCAGCAAAGGTAAGTTCTTTGGTTGTTAATCCCGTTCCTATGCTATTTTGTTAAGATTAGGCTTGAAAATTTAAGGATTTGGGTAGGAAAAAGTTGGAAAAATGCGAGGAAGGAATTGGGATTTCTTTTGAGGTTTTGGAATGGCAATTTTGGTCCAATTTTAGTGTTCTTGGTATGTATAGAATCGTGGGAGGATGAGGTTTCTAATGATGTTAAAATTATTGAATTCCAAGATGTGGGCCCAAGGCTCGGGTTTGGCCGAATTTCGAGATTTTTGTTTAATTTGATGATTGTCGATTGGGTTGTGTTCCTTGAGTATATTTTAATGATGTTGAACTAATTTTGGCTAGATTCGGTACAATCGGGAGACAATTTGAGGGGCAAGTGCATTGCGGACTAGTGTCGTGGCCCGGTAGAGGTAAGTAATGGCTATAAATCTTTTCCTGAGTGCGACCGAGGGCCAATGTTGTGAGGATATTTATGATATGAGACAGGCCGAGAGCCTGAGAGTTATTGATGCCAAGATTTTGCTGTTTATTTAGCGCTTGGGCTGAAGGAGCCCCTCCGAAACAGAGTCTGTACACACCCCCAGTGAGCGCAGGTACCTACTGAGTGCGAGTGCCGAGTGACGAGTGATTGGGAGGTATGAGTGACTGTGAGGTGCTGAGTGACTGATTATGAGTGGCTGTGAGGTACTGAGTGACTGATTATGAGTGACTGTGAGGCATGCCGAGGGGCTGATAATGATACATGTTTTTGCCCAAGGGGCTACTGATGATTTCGCTACTTTCACGCTGAGCTTATGAAATATGTTTTGCCCGAGGGGCCTCTATATGATTCATTTCATTTTTATACTAGACCTTTCGGTTGAATTTGTTGAAAAATATATATTTTTAAAGGGTTTTTCGGAAGTTGATTCTAAGGCATGACGATTTCATACCTCTATGTAATACTATTTGAAAGTAAGGTTGTGCCTCCTGTGATTTGATGACATTGATTTTATAAGTTGTTGCTGCTCAGACCTGATTTATTTTCATTACTACTGAGTTGTTGTACTCACATTACTCCCTGCACCTCTGTGTGCAGATTCAGGAGCAGACCTCGAGCATTAGCCTTTATTGTCCGCGGCGGGGCCAGATTGTGGGATATAGAGGTAGTTGTCCAGCGTCCGCAGCATCTCTGTTTTCCCTTCCTATGTATTTAGCTTTGATTTGGATATTTTTATTATAATGGTTTATTTCGGATTATTTCACTAGATGCTCATGACACGTTGGCTCCGGGTTTTGGGGATTGCAGTATTGTACTATGATGACCTTCTTTATTTCAGTAGTTCTGTATATTTATGAAATGCTCAGATTTCGGAAATGGAATGTTTTTAAAAGAAATTGTGAACATGTGATATATTGGCTAGCCTATTTCCACGATAGGCGCCATCACGGCCGGTTGGGATTTGTGGTCGTGACAATATGGTTAAGTGGTTATATATTTCCTTAAGCATTCCACATTTTCATTACTCGACTCACAATTACCAATCCTTAGAGGCATTTTCTTTTCATTGGGGACTAGAGAGACTTAACATCACTCTTTTTTATTCATTTTATTCTTTTTCTCCCTTTTTGATTGCTCGTGCCAAGGATCGTCACCTCCTTTTTTTGAATTCATCAACCTTCAACTTATTCACGTT
Source organism: Nicotiana knightiana (assembly GCA_005239525.1). NCBI lineage: Eukaryota > Viridiplantae > Streptophyta > Magnoliopsida > Solanales > Solanaceae > Nicotiana > Nicotiana knightiana. The sequence goes on along the minus strand of ML388021.1, from coordinate 1,926 downwards.
TTGCATTATTGTTTTTGTTCTTTTCTTTTCTTGCCTTCTCTTTTCATAGAGATCATTTCTTTGTGCCTTGATACTTTTTCAAATTACTCATCTCTCCCCTAAACTTATGTTTTTAAGCCACTTAGTTCACAAGAGTGTTAAGGAAAGTCCGGGTGCCAGGAGAGGGTCACGGCAAAACAGGTAAATGCTTATAACATGGTTATCAAATAAGAAAGGCTAGTGGATCAAAAGGAGTTGACTAGGGATAACGACATTTGTTAGCAATAGAAAGCTCAGATGGGCCAAGGAAAGCTAACAATCACCTCACAAACCAAGCAAAATTTAGTATTTCTCCATGAAACACATTCGAGGCAAGTTCTAGACTCTTCGCACAAATACTTATACTAGAAAAAATTCATCTCATCCCTCACGCAACTAGATTATAAAAGAGGATAGAGTCGAGAGCCTACAACGACCACATTCAAGTTTAAAGACCACTATGGTCTAATTAAACCACTCGATGATTACCAAGGTCAACTCAAGAGTCACAAAGTCACTAACTAGAGCTATTTCTTTCAAAAACCTTGTCTCTAACCATAAGCACGTAGTTAAGTTTGTTCATGATTAACTCTTCGAGAATGACTAGATTATGTCTTTTATTCATTACTACTACTATTATTACCTAAACGCAAAAACAGACTCATTCCCTTAAGAAGTTTGTCCCGCCATTCATCGTTTGGACGAGTCACCCAGTTTACACAAAATATTACCTTTGCAAAGAACCAAGGCGTTGAGAAAACCAAAGGCTTATTATCTACTAAAGCATAAAAAGAAGCTACTTAAGAAAAAAGAACTAAAGTGGAAAAAATACAGAAGCTAATGAGGAATAACTACTTAAGATAGATAAATATACAAATAAGAAAGGAGAGAAAAGATACATAAATACAAATAAGAAAATAAAGAGTATCATCAAATTATTAAAGACCAAATTGTATCCAAAATGTGTCAATATATCAAATAAACTCCTGTCACGACCCCAAATCCTAAGCCGGTCGTGATGGCGCCTATCGTAGAACTAGGATAGCCAATATATCACATGTTCACAATTTCTTTTAAAATCCCATTTCCAAATAAATATATAGAAACTACTGAATAAAGTAGGTCATCATAATACAATACTGCCAACCCCAAAACCCGGAGCCAACGTGTCATGAGCATCTAGAAGAATAAGTCATAATATACTGTCATAATACAAAACCTCCAAATGAAATGAAGATACAACAAGGAGGGAAAAATAGTGATGCTGCGGACGCTGGACAGCTACCTCTATATCCCGCAAATATGGCTCCGCTGCGGAATAAAGGCTAATGCTCGATGTCTGCTCCTGAATCTGCACACAGAGGTGCAGGGAGTAATATGAGTACACCAACTCAGTAGTAATGAAAATAAATCAGGTCTGAGCATCAAGAACATATAAAATCAATATCATCAAATCACAATAGGCACAACCTTACTTTCAAATAGTATAACATAGATGTATGAAATTGTCGTGCCTAAGAAATCAACTTACGAAAACCCTTTTTAAAATATACATTTTTCAACAACTTCAACCGAAAGGTCTAGTATAAAAATGAAATGAATCATATAGAGGCCCCTCGGGCATAAACATGTATCGTAATCAGCCCCTCGGGCATGCCTCACAGTCACTCATAATCAGTCACTCAGAACCTCACAGTCATTCAGCACCTCAGAGTCACTCATACCTCCCAATCACTCGTCACTCGGCACTCGGTAGGTACCTGCGCTCACTGGGGGTGTGTACAGTCTCCGACTTCGGAGGGGCTCCTTCAGCCCAAGCGCTAAATAAACAGCCAAATCATGGCATCAATCACTTCAGGCTCTCAGCCTATCTCATATCATAAATATCCTCACAATATTGGCCCTCGA
>ML388020.1:2291-17287 GCA_005239525.1 Nicotiana knightiana | reverse complement strand
ACACAGCCAAACTATATCAACCAAACAAGTTATAATCCTCATTCATGAAATATTTCCAACACAATAATACTAACTTCATCTCCAAGTATACAATAGGAAAGCCTAATACGAATCACAAGTCTATATCAACAAAACAATACCTATGACACTCATAAAAATGACTATGGAGAGACTCTAAGAGTTTCAAGAAGGAGACTATAACAAATAAATAACAATCTTTGCCCACGCGAATAAATGCGGGGCTTATCAGGAACTGCCATCTCAAGTACTCTAATTAATGGAATCCTTGTCTGCGTCTACTGTTGTCTCTGTAAAAATAATAGCGGGGAGTGAGTCGCTAGCTCAGTGAGTAATAACACTTAACCACATCCGTTTTTAATAGGGGACAAGTCAGGAAACATGCTTGTATAATAGTCACAAAATAAAATTCACTTTTTAAAACAATAATAATAATCAGTCTCATCATGTGTTTCCTGTAACAAAACAAATTTAACAATTCAGTAATAAACTTGGTAAATACTGTGTCATAGCAAGTGTTTGTATTTGAGAGGTTTCCAGAAAAGGATCATGTAATATGTATCAATGTGTGGACCCCTTCGTAAGATGAGTCAAATATAACTATACGTCCCTACTCGAGGGAAAACTGTAACCGAATGCTAGTTCTACCTTTCCACTAGTGAGGGCTCTAAATGTACTCGGTAACCAGTAAATACAAGGCGCACCACATCTAACGAACCCGCCATTAGCTACGGGATCCTTCAAAGTCTCCTCTTGTTCATACTTTTCTTTGTAAGCATTAAATCTTCACGTAGAAGCATTTTCAAAACAGTACAAGGCATTTTAAATTTTTATCAAATCATGTAATCCAATTTTGGTAGCGGTAATCATATCTCTAGTAATAGTAAAATATGTCTAGAAACAATGAGAACATTTTAAATAAGTGTAAACATCTCAAGTAAACTATTCAGTACCATATCCAGTAAAATACTTGTCCCACATGCAATATCAAACATTTGATAACACATTTTATTTTCAAAATAAAGTATAAACCATGCATGTTATGAAAATGATAAATTGTGGTAAGATTAATACTCACAGTACTAGTGTCGAAATACCAAACTTGTCCCCCCGAGCGATCTGTGCGACTTTCTTCAATCAATCTATAATCATATCAATATCGATCTTGTGTTAATTTCTTTGTTTAAGCCAATTCATAGCTAAATTTAGATTCCAAATCCTTAGAGTTTTATGTTATACCATCAATTTGTTGAATTATATTTATCCATTCTATGAGTAATTCAACTAGTCTATAATCTATCAATTTTAACTTACTCACATTTTAATTTTTTTTCAATTTATTTCACCCAAATTATGCCAACTATGTGTATATATCTAAATCATATAAAATCACTATCGACAATACTTTCTTTCCTACCTAACAAAATTATATACACCTAGAAGATAATCTTAAGCAAGTGGAGTAAGAAAATATATCCTTTGAACTAAAAAGAATGCCTTCACCAAATTGCCTTTGTTTTTATGTATTTTACCATATTTAATTCATATCACTACATACAAAGATATTAAGAATTTGATTTGTTTTACAAAAAAATAAATCTTCATTACAATGTGTTCCACATGCACCCATGAGTCTTCTACAAAGTGCTATGAGTTAAGGGAAGCATTATATTAGTCAATCTCACTATATAACGTAAATTATTAAATTTATATACTCTCATATTAGTAAAAAAATATATAAGAATATTATATTATTTATTTTCCAAAGTTTGGTCCCAACCTCCTCCTCATCCTCCTCCTCCTCTACTTCTTCTTCTTCTTCTTCTTCTTCTACTTCTTCTTCTTCTTCTTCTCCTCCTCCTCCTCTTATCTGCATTTTTTTTTATTGCTTCTTTCCCTTTCCCCAATTCCCTTTTCTTTCTTTTGGTTCACGTGGGCTTTTTCCCTTCTTTTAAATTGATTAGGTTTGTCACGACCCAAAATCCATTAAGATCGTGATGGCGCTAGACCCCACTGTCAGGCAAGCCAACACTTAATAAATAAATAAAAGTTTTATTTTAAAATTCTTGAAGTTATTCTTTTTTTATTTTCTTAAATAATAATTAGCGAACTTCTACTGAGTAAACAATAAAATCTTTAGCAAATTTAAATAGTGAATAAATCGCATAATTATCTCAGACCCCTGTGTCACAAGTGCATGAGCAAATATCTAAGAATTATTCATGTACTACAATGCTTGTCACTACATCTGAGGAAGACTCTGCCAGCTGCGGGTCGCCTTCGGATGGTACAGCTCGTCTAAGTCTCCAGATCAATCACATCACTGCGTCAAGTAGGCCACTATCTATGAATGTACCTGTGCCATAAAAATGCACAATAAGTGTAGCATGAGCACGAAAACAACGTGTACTCAGTAAGTATCCCGCCTAACCTCGAAGAGGTAGTGACGAGAGGTCGAATTTGACACTTACTAGAGGTCAATTTAATGCAATCAAGGGTTACACTAGGCATGAATATCATAGGCAATTTAATATGTTGTGATAGGAAATAGCGACTTCTTTCACATTTAAGATTTAAAATCTTCGTTATTTCAATTGACAATTTATAATTCCCAGGCCAGTAAACAAGTATAAATCACCAAAAGTATGCAGCAATTATCATGCGCAAGAAATGCCGAGGGGCGAACGGTGCGGACCAACAATAATAAAATGTGCCTTGCCGAAGGGTCGAACGGCTCGAACCATAGATGCATCTATTATCCTGCTCGCGAATCGATCATGAGACGCGGTCATATATAATAATAGAGTTACCCTGTTCGCGAATCATACATGCGATCAGGTACTCATAAATACAGATATTCACACAATAAATTCACATTTTATCAGCAAAACAATTACTCAAGGAAGTGATAAAATTCCCTTTTTAATGGACTCGAAGATAGTATTTAAATCTTTTCTGAAAATTCATTTTCCAAGTTCGACAAGGTTTTTAAATATTATAAATTTATCAGTAAGGCTACAAATACAGCAAGTAAAACATGCTTTATCCAGAAAAATAATTATCCAAGTAAAATCAATTCCCTTTCTAGATGATTAAGAAAATAAACTTCAACCTTCTTAGGTATTCAGCTACTAATTCGATAATTTTAACGGTCTAATTTCATTAGAAAAATTACAAGTACATCAAGTAAAGCATGCTAGTGGATCCTAGACTACCCAGACACAAGCATGATAGTAGCTACGCACCGACTCCTGTCACCTTTTGTGTATGTAGCCCCCACAAATAGTTGCACATATTCAATTAGTTCACCTGTGGGGAGAATTTCCTCACATAAGGTTAGAAAGGGGACTTACCTCGCTCCGAAGATTCATAACCGGCCTCCAAGCGCTACCGAAGACTCAAATTGAAGCATAACGCCCCAAAACTATCCAAATAATGGGCAAACCAATGAAAATATACTCTAATACTTATAACAATTTCATTTATATGAATTCCTAATTCCGCTCAAAAAGTTGAGGAAATTACCCTCGGGCGCACGTGCCCAGATTCCGAAATTTTTTGAAGATAAAGATTACCCAACACCTTACGAACTGAAATATATAATTTATTCCCAATTACATGCCCAAATTCGTGGTCAAAATCCAAAAATACACATTTCAGGTCTTTCTTCAAAAATCCCAAGTTTCCACAAATTTTCATGCTCTAATCCATATCTAATTCATGTATATAACTTGAAATGAGTAGAAACAACTTACCTTGACATATATGACAAAAATCCTCACTTGAAGCTCTCCAAAAATTGACCAACCAATAGAAAATGAGAAGAAATGGCTCAAATCCCGTCTTAAAACACTTCACTGACCAGACGACCCTTCTATGCGATCACACTCCCCTCCATGCGATCGCATAAGCCCATCTCAACACCCCCAAATTCTTCCTCTATGCGATCGCGGACCCTCTTATGCGATCGCATAGAGTAAACCAGCAGCCTCCAAATTCTTCCTCTATGCGATCGCGGACCCTCTTATGCGATCGCATAGAGTAAACCAGCAGCCTCCAAATTCTTCCTCTATGCGATCGCGGACCATCTCATGCGATCGCATAGAGTAAACAAGCAACCTCCAAATTCTTCCTCTATGCGATCGCGGACCATCTCATGTGATCGCATAGAGTATACCAGCAGCCTCCAAATTCTTCCTCTATGCGATCGCGGACCCTCTCATGCGATCGCATAGAGTAAATTTCTGCTGCACTCACACCAGAAAACCAGCAATCCTCACAAGGCAAGAATCGACCCGTACCTACCAACAAGTCCTAATACCTCATTCAAACTTAGTCGATCCTTGAAATCACATCAAACAACATCAAAATCACGAATCGCAACCTGATTCAAGCTTAATGAACTTAGAACTTCAAACTTCTATATTTGACGCCGAAACCTATCAAATCACGTCCGATTGACCTCAAATTTTGCACACAAGTCACATTCAACATTATGGACCTGTTCCAACTTTCGGAATAGAAATCCGACCCCGAAATCAAAATTTCCACTTCCGGTCAGACTTCTTAAAACTTCAAATTTCTAACTTAGCCAAATAACTCCAAAATGACCTACGGACCTCCGAATTCACTTCCAATCGCGCTCCCAACTCCAGAATCATGAAATAGAGCTATTCCCAGACTCAGAATCCCAAACGGACATCAATAACACTGAAATTCACTTTAACCCAGACTTATGAAATATCCTCCAAAATACTAACTTCCACATGATCCGCCGAAATGCTCTCGGGTCATCCAAAACCAGCTTCGAACATACGCCCAAATCCGAAATCATCATACAAACCTGCTAGAACCTTCAAATCCTGATTTTGAGGCCGTTTACTCGAAAACCAATCTTAGTCAATTCCTCCAACTTAAGACTTTCGAAATGAGAACTTTCTTTCCAATTCGACTCCGAACTTCCCGAAATTTAGTTCCGACTGAAATGAAGCTGCTCATGGCCTCAAACAGCTGAACGACGTGCTAGAGGTCAAAACGATCGGTCGGGTCGTTACATTCTCCCCTACTTAAACATATGTTCGTCCTTGAACGTTCTAAGAACTGCTTTGTAGTTATCTTAAATCACTATTTAACACCTCGTGCACTTGCTCGTGCTACCACAACCCAGTTGAGTACAGTTGCTCGAACAATTCTGAATATATCCTCTTTTATTTAGGCAAACGGGCCTTAGAACCAGGTCCTCAACATCCGAAATCCTCTGCCAGGCCTTTTTCCAATATATGAACATCGTATCAACTACCACACGATGTACCAGAACATGACTTCTTACCTTTGCTGAATTAGCACCATGCACCGCATAATTTATCATCTAACCACAATGACATTACTTGAACCTTAATTGCCAAAATATCACGAATCTAATGCTCCCGATGCACCTCATGACATACATATAGGTCCTGCTATAACGCTTACGATACCACCACAACGGAAGAGATGTGTAGAAATTTACAACCAACTATAGAGTTAACGAATCATTGAATCTCTCCTCTCGACTAGAATCATCACCTCATTATGAACCGAATAATGGTATTTGTCCTTTAATACACTTCACAAAATCTTATCGCACTGATCCCTGGTCCAATAATCTTGTCTCACCCAATATAAACTGCTCAAACAACAAATCACGCCAAACATGACCAACAGTCTCCCATGATACCACAATGCGCCAACAGGCCATAACTCGAACATGATACATAAAGAAATGACTCAGGAAAAGACTACTCAACTCACGCAACTTATTATGAACTCTCTTTAGAAAATAGAAAGCGAAACACAAGAAAATAGATATGGGGAACCATACTCAACATCACACTGTTGCGGCGCGCAACCGACCCAAATAACCGCCCGTGACGGTGTGCCACCCGATCCCAGTAACATAAAATTCACGTAAGAAGACACACACCGAGCTAAATTGATCATTATCACGAATATCGAACATCGATCACAAGCACGTTAAGTGCACAATACCATCCCGGGGGATAGGGGGGACTGATAGAGCCATATGCTACAAAACTCAAGCACAACTGACGTGCGATACATAATCTGAATCTCAGGAGCTATCCTGCTCACATAACATCATCACTACGTGGGAACTCAACATATAGGAAAATATCAAGTCGTTTCCCAACTCACACGGCACAACAGAATATTACATGAGATGAACCAAGACGGAACAACATCTACTGTTTTAATACCTTTCCATGAGAAGCGCTATACCAAAATGAAAACGCCTGACTCATACGGAACCCATACTCATTTTTTTAAATCCACCCACAAACATCGAGTCTACCTTGCTCACACCGAACTAGGCTAATAGCTTTACCTGGGTCCATATTAACCCACTTCCTCTCATAATACGCAAGAACGACCATCATAGCCAAGACAAACACCCCACAACCCACAACCAAATAAACCGAACTCCTTCCAGGCATAAATCCTCAAATAAGCAACATTACACTCCTTTATACTCAGTCCAAATCTTCAACCCATTAAGTGACTACATGTCACACTCATACGATCATCCCGTGGTCACGCTCCCACAACCTTCCACACAAGGTAGCAAGTCTGCACATCCACCACTGGCCACACTAACGTTGTAAAAACGAATCAAGAACCCATAACTAGGATGCAAAGCCTCTTTCACCAAACACCGATTTCCGGTGACATTGAAGACAATGCCAGCTCACTTTAAACATTCAAATCCCTTTTCTTACTCATCCGATCTCATGACATCCTTGTCAACACCGAACCGCAACCTCGATCCTTACTTCCAGATTTCATACCGCTTACCGCACCTAACATGCCAATATGAGATAGTGCAAGAATTCCATCATGACTTCTGAACCACTAATAGGGTGAACACTTCATCACATAGAAACCTTTTTCTTACCTCAATTCAATTCGCACTCACCGCAAGAATAATGATAACCCCAATTAACACATAGCAACTCAATTCACACTCACCTTGAGTGACTCCTTTATTTCCAGACCCATGAACCGTTTCATGCCCTCATTGCACACATATTCACATCTTTAACCGGTATACCCATTCTGATAACCCTTCCAGGAACCCGAAGTCATTTTTTCCTTTTTATGAACCCCAATGCTACTCTACCGCCGAAGATAACGTAGAATACTCCAATCATTTTCTCTTGCCCATGTTTCTGCTGCAAAACCTCAATTCTCAACCATATTGTGGGCTTGAAATCCTTGGACACCACATTCTAACCTTTGAATCCATTGGAACCATTGTTGAGAGTCACCCACTCTAGCTTGGTCTCGAATATGATCAACTCTACGGCTTTGCTGGCACCTGAACACCCATCTTGATAAAGCACCGGACTGAATCCCTTCACTTGTAAATTACCTTTGTACTAAGCATAAATCCTGAATATTTCCAAAGCCTAAACCTGATTCAATAAGGCCAACCCTTGCACACATTTATCAAATCCCATGCTCAATTACAATTCTACTCCTTTCCCCTTAGCTGCAGTAACTTGCCAATACGCCGACAATCTTCAACACCGTGAGAATTGAAACCCAATCGCATGCGGTAGGACTCTCCCACTTAGCCCAAAGCTGCTCCTTCCACCACGCTGGACCCGACCGAACTTCTTTCTCCACTGCTGACATGATCTTGCTCAACCAACCCGTCAAATCCTTCTAAATTCTCCAGCCAGCATTCAATGAATTCTCTAATTCTCTAGCATCACTAACATATTCTGCCTCCCTCCGAATAGCCACTAGAATTCCTCGCAGAAACTTTCCAACCACACGACTGCTAACTTGCTCACAGGAGATAACCCTCATGCGAAAATTACCAACTGACACCTTCCAACTACGATGTACTACACAATCTCTATGACACCAATACCCCATTCTACGCTCGTCCATCATTTATCAACTTTAGCAGTTCATCCGCTCCTCATGGACATCTACTAAATGCACGACAATCTCTTCCAATTCACCGCTATATTGCATCTTTCTTCATCCCAAACAACTCCTCACTGTTGTATCCAACCTTCCGCCGAAATAACCAATATTTCAATTTAAGTCTGTGGACCCCATCATCATCCACTAAAATTCCCGAATCCCTCCAAACGTCCCCTCAAGAGGTGTATCTATCTGACCACATAGCTCATATGCTACGCTTCCCCTGTCCCACTTTGGTTAAACTCACCCTTGCAAGCAACTACCTGGCTTCCTTTTCTTACACTTGGCTTCTTTTTTTTTTTTTTTAAATTTAACCCTCACCTGACACTTCCCACGTGTCCTTCCTTATTCCTTGCTGCCCAATCGTTACCTTAGGCCAATAACTGTCTTTGTAGCACTTAAACCAGCAGATCACCACAACTTCAAACCTTCTCGAATATCATCTTTCCCGAGCCGCCCGCATTAGAGGTACCTATTCAGTCCTGAACCACCACCCACCATGATCTCTGACAACCACTTCGTCAATATTACTTTGCAAAACTCTGACCCAATGCCTCTGAAGAAACCATGGCACCGACAAACTCAACACGTTCTTTTCGATAAAAACAATGATGCCACATCACAGATGAATATTCCTCCTTTCTTGAAAACATCAAGTCTTATTATTCTTTCAACCCAAATTGAGCATTCATAGTTCAATTGTTTTCCTTTGCCGGAACTAAAATACTAAAATCTCAAAATCATGCACTGAGAAGACCTCATTTCAAGTCATTCATTGTCCCAACACATGGGCAAACTTCCTATCACCACGTCAATACCGTGCGGTGACCAATCATAAGTACCATAACAACCTTATCATAGCCTCAAAGCCCTCAGAAACACGGCTACTGAGCTGAAACAACATATTATCATTCCGCAGAGCGGCGACAATAGCCCCAACCAGCTACGCATGGAAAAACATCATGCACCATATCTGTAGTACCATTACCATTCCTCAAATTCCCAATTCAAAGCAAGTGCTTCGCGACACGTAAGATTGAGTAAGAAAAAAACGTAGGCATAAGCCTTAAAGGAATCAAATCTCACGATGAGGAATCAAGAAGGGAAGTACTCGTAATAGCCATGTAGCCTATATTCGACAAGTACATACGTCTCCGTACTGATCCACAAGACTCTACTAGACTTTCTCATGACTCGTGAGACCTAAGGGAACCTAGTGCTCTGATACCATGTTGTCACGACCCAAAATCCATTAAGGTCGTGATGGCGCCGGACCCCACTGTCAGGCAAGCCAACACTTAATAAATAAATAAAATCTTTATTTTAAAATTCTCGAAGTCATTCCTTTTTCATTTTCATAAATAATAATTAGCAAACTTCCACTGAGTAAACAAAAAAATCTTTAGCAAATTTAAATAGTGAATAAATCCCATAATTATCCCAGAACCCGGCGTCACAAGTGCATGTGCAAATATCTAAGAATTATACATGTACTATAATGCTTGTCCGGAATACAAAATGGATAAGGAATTTAAAATAAATACACTACATCTGAGGAAGACTCTGCCGGCTGCGGGTCGCCTCCGGATGGTGCAGCTCGTCTAAGTCTCCATATCAGTCACATCACTGCGTCAAGCAAGCCACAACAAGTGTAGCATGAGTACGGAAACAATGTGTACTCAGTAAGTATCCCACCTAACCTCGAAGAGGTAGTGACAAGAGGTCGAATTTGACACTTGCTAGAGGTCAAATGCAATCAAGGGTGACACTACGCATGAATATCATAGGCAATTTAATATGTTGTGATAGGAAATAGCGACTTCTTTCACATTTAAGATTTCAAATCTTCGTTATTTCAAGTGACAATTTATAATTCCCAGGCCAGTTAACAAGTATAAATCACCGAAAGTATGCAGCAATTATCATGCGCAAGAAATGCTGAGAGTCGAACGGCGCGGACCAACAATAATAAAATGTGCACTGCCGAACGGCTCGAACCATAGATGCATCTATTACCCCGATCGCGAATCGATCATGCGACGAGGTCATTTATAATAATAGAGTTACCCTGTTCGCAAATCATACATGCAACTCAGGTACTCATAAATACAGATATTCACACATTAAATTCACATTTTAACTGGAAAACAGTTACTCAGGGAAGTGATAAAATTCTCTTTTTAATGGACTTGAATATAGTATTTAAATATTTTCTGGAAATTCATTTGCCAAGTTCGACAAGGTTTTTAAATATTATAAATTTATCAGTAAGGCTACAAATACGGCAAGTAAAACATGCTTTATCAGGAAAAACAATTATCCGAGGAAAATCAATTTCCTTTCTAGATGATTAAGAAAATAAACTTCAACCTTCTTAGGTATTCAGCTACTAATTCGATAATTTTAACGGTCTAATTTTATTAGCAAAATTTCAAGTACAACAAGTAAAGCATGCTAGTGGATCCTAGACTACCCAGACACAAGCATGATAGTAGCTACGCGCCGACTCCCGTCACCTCGTGCGTATGTAGCCCCCAAAAATAGTAGCACATATTCAATTAGTTCACCTATGGGGACAATTTTCTCTCACAAGGTTAGAAAGGAGACTTACCTCGCTCCGAAGATTCATAACTGCCCTCCAAGCCCTACCTACGACTCAAATTGAAGCATAACTCCCCAAAACTATCCAAATAACGGGCAAACCAATGACAATATACTCTAATACATATATCAATTTAATTCATATGAATTCCTAATTCCGCTCGGAAAGTTGACAAAATTACCCTCAGGCCCACATGCCCGGATTCCAAAATTTTTCGAAGATGAAGATTACCCAACACCTTACAAACTCAAATATATAATTTATTCCCAATTCCATGCCTAAATTCGTGATCAAAATCCAAAAATACACATTTCAGGTCTTTCTTCAAAAATCCCAAATTTCCGCAACTTTTCATGCTTTAATCCATATCTAATTCATGTATTTAACTTGAAATGAGTAGAACCAACTTACCTTGACATAGATGACGAAAATCTCCACTTGAGGCTCTCCAAGAATTGACCAACCAAGAGAAAAATGAGAAGAAATGGCCCAAATCCCGTCTTAAAACACTTCACTAACCAGACGACCCTTCTATGTGATCGCACTCCCCTCCATGTGATCGCATAAGCCAATCTCAACATCCCCAAATTCTTCCTCTATGCGATCGCGGACCCTCTTATGAGATCGCATAGAGTAAACCAGCAGCCTCCAAATTCTTCCTCTATGCGGTCGCGGACCATCTCATGTGATCGCATAGAGTAAACCAGCAACCTCCAAATTATTCCTCTATGCGATCACGAACCATCTCATGCGATCGCATAGAGTAAACCAGCAGCCTCCAAATTCTTCCTCTATGCGACCGCGGACCCACTCATGCGATTGCATAGAGTAAATTTTTGCTGCACTCACACCAGAAAACCAGCAATCCTCACAAGGCAAGAATCGACTTGTTGAGCATCCGAAACACGCCCGAGGCCCCTGGGACCTCAACCAAACCTACCAACAATTCCTAATACCTCATTAGAATTTAGTCGAGCCTTGAAATCACATCAAACAACATCAAAATCATGAACCGCAACCCGATTCAAGCTTAATCAACTTAGAACTTCAAACTTCAATATTCGATGCCGAAACCTATCAAATCACGTCCGTGACCTCAAATTTTGCACAAGAGTCACATTCAACATTACAGACCTGTTCCAACTTTCGAAATAGAAATCCGACCACGAAATCAAAATTTCTACTTCCGGTCGGACTTCTTAAAACATCAATTTTCTAACTTAGCCAAATAACTCCAAAATGACCTATGGACCACCGAATTCACTTCCAATCGCGCTCCCAACTCCAGAATCACCATACGGAGCTATTCTCGAACTCAGAACCCCAAACAGACATCAAGATCACTGAAATGCACTTCAACCCAGACTTATGAAATTCTCTCCAAAATACTAACTTCCACATTATGCGCCGAAATGCTCTCGGGTCATCCAAAACCCGCTCCGAACATACGCCCAAGTCCGAAATCATCATACGAACCTGCTGAAACCTTCAAATCCTGATTCTGAGGTCGTTTACTCAAAAACCAAGCTTAGTAAATTCTTCCAACTTAAGGCTTCCGAAATGAGAACTTTCTTTCCAATTCGACTCCGAACTTCCCGAAATTTAGTTCCGACTGAAATGAAGCTGCTCATGGCCTCAAACCGCTGAATGACGCGCTAGACCTCAAAACGACCGGTCGGGTCGTTACAAGGTTTTCCTCTTTTTTTCTTCTTTTCTTGTATTGTGTTTTTTTATAAGTTAAAATACCAACATACCCTAATTTAAATATGGGTCATTACATCCTACCACCTTATGAAATTTGGTCCCTGAATTTACTCAAGTATGTACCTGTAGACTTCAACAACCACAATTTCTTTTGACTGTAACTTCCTTACATGTCTATCGACAATAGCCACCGGCTCCTCCTCATAAGACAACTTCTCATCGAGTGGTATAGTAGGCGCTTCAAGCATTTGAGAGGAGTCTCATATACATTTTTTTAACATGGCGACATGAAACACTGGGTAAAGATAAGATAACTAAGGAGGAAGTTCCAAACAATATGCCACGGCTCCCACTCGGTCAAGTATTTCATACTGACCTATAAACCTTGGGCTAAACTTACCTCTTTTACCAAATCGAATCACACCCTTCATAGGAGATACATGTATGAGCACTATGTCTTTAATTGTGAATATTAAGTCTCTTCTTCTCTCATCCACATAAAATTTTTGTCTTTTTTAAACTGTGAGCAATCACAGTCTGATCAGTTGGACCTTGTCAATAGCTTCTTGTATGAAGTCGTGTCCCAATAATTTAGTCTCACTAGCTTCAAACCCTTCGATAGGAGAACGACATCTTCTACCATATAATGCTTCGTACGATGCCATCTGAATACTGGACTGGAAGCTATTGTTGTAAGAAAATTCAGCTAAAGGTGGATAAGCATCCCAACTACCTCCAAACTCAAGAATACAATCTCTCAACATATCCTCCAAGATCTGTATAACATATTCGGCCTTTGCGTTTGCATGCGATAAAACTAGTACTAAGATCTACTCGTGTACCCAACATTTCTTGAAAATGTTTTCAAATCGTGAAGTGAATGTGATTCTCTATTAGAGCTCATAGACAATAGAGCTCTATTAAGTCAAATATTTTTCTGTTCATTCTATATCTATGCATATTTTACCTCACTATAAGAGGTTTTGACTATCAAGAAACGTGCCAACTTGGTAAGACAATTTACGACTTTCCCACATCTAATCATACATCTAATGGTTTGAGTAATTTAGCCATATAATATATTATTTTATTGTATTTCCACTTCATAATCTTGAGTTGTTTTAGCGGGCATGTGTAACGACCCAGCTGGTCGTTTTGAGAGTTATAGCCCCGATCCCCCGTTAACTACTTTCCCCGTACCTTATTCTGCTATTTTGGGTTGCTGGGAGGGTTAGTGTTGGTTTGTTGAAACGAATTGAGACCCTTAGTCTCTTAATTGGGAGCTTAAGTTGGAACAGTTGGCCGAATATCGAATTGTCTGTAACTACCTCGGATTCGAAATTTGATGGCTTCGTTAGCTCCGTTAGGTGATTTTGGACTTAGGAGCGCGTCCAAAATGTAAATTGAAGGTCCGTAGTAGATTTAGGCTTGAATAGGCGAGTTGGAATTTTGGCAATTTTGGTCGGCAGTGAAAATTTTGATATCAAGCCTGGAATGGATTTCTGGAGGTGGGATTAGGTTTATAGTGTCAATTTTGACATGTTGTGAAATTTTAGTTCATTTCGACGATATTTGATATGTTTCGACGTTGTTTGTAGATTTAAAAATTTCAAAGTTCAATAGGCTTGAATTCGTACATAATTCGTGTTTTTGATGTTGTTCGATGTGGTTTGAAGGCTCGATTAAGTTTGTATAGTGTTTTAGGATTTGTTGGTATGTTTGGTTGAGGTCCCGGGGGCCTCGGGTATGTTTCGGATGTTTAACGGATTGAAAATGTACATAGGATAATTGCTGAAGAATTGTTGGTTTCTGGTGTTTCGCACATGCGGAGGTGAAACTGCAAATGCGGATTTGCACGTGCGGAAGGAAGAACGCAGGTGTGGTTTTGGTCAAGTTAGTCTGTGAGCGCAGGTGCGAGAAGGGAGCCGCATGTGCGCATTTGCAAATGCGGATGAGGGATTGCAGAAGCAAAAAGGGGTGGCCTGGGAAGGGTCGCAGATGCGGAAGGCCGTCTGCAGAAACGGGCTAGCAGGTGCGTGCCCTTGTCCGCAGAAGTGGAGTTTTGGACCTTAAGTTATTTTCGCAGGTGCGACAGTAGGTCCACAGATGCGGAATCGCTGGGCAGAAAAGGGGAGGAATTGAGGGTTGTTGCTCATTTAACATAAATTTGATTTTGAGCTCGGAGGAAGGCGATTTTTTGAGAGTTTTTCACAGGAGATCATTGGGTAACGATTCCTAATCCTATTTTGATCATATCTAATTAATATATATAGTTGTTTTCTTCATTGAATTAAGGAATTTGAGGGTGGAAGTTGGGAAATTGAGGGAAAAGTTCCCCAATCAAGTTTCTGAGTTTTAAGTGGGATTTAGGTGTCGAATTTGGATGATTTCTGTATGAGTGAACTCGTGAGTGAATGTATGTTCTTATTTGGTAACTTTTACTCGATTCCGAGGCGTGGGTGTGAACAACTAATTTTTGACCACACTCAAATGTTATACTATTTTAGTGTAAATATTCCTTTTAGGCGTAATATTAATGTTTTAAGCTTTTATCTTACACTTAGTAGATTTTATTTAATTAAAATAAGTAAATAAATAATAATAATACTCACATTCTTAAAGTGTGAATATATATACGGAGTATCTTTTAATTAGAATTTTAATAAGTAAACTATTATAT
>ML388018.1:1568-27470 GCA_005239525.1 Nicotiana knightiana | reverse complement strand
GGGTCTTCGATGTATGACCCTGAGAATAGCCCTTTGTTCTACAATAAGTGCAGCATATTATTTATTATCTGGAAGGACTCGGCCTGTATCTGAGGAACCAGTATCGCTGTGGCCAAATTATCAGTTGTGGGTTGTGCCCAGTCATATAGAAGAGCCTCTTCCCCTAATTGAGCGACTGGGTCTACCACATCATCCCCATTATTGTTCCGATTGTGTGGATCGTCCATGTCTGTTTCAATTTGTTCAATTTGTGGTTGATGTTTGCTTTTCCGGTTGGTCCGGTTTAGGGCCTTAAAAACTTTCTCGGGGTCTGATAAGGCTTCAACTACTTCACTAGTCCTCGATGAGTTTCTAGGCATGCACCTGCAACACGTTAGCAAACGTTAAACTTTCAATGTAAAAATGAAAATTTAAAGAAAATTGACTATATTTCAGAATTTTGCATTTCTTCCAACTCAATTGATAATACCGTTAATTCCCCGGCAACGGCGCCAAAATTTGATCACGCTCAACTATGTCTTATAAAAGACTAAACGGGCGTTGCAAATATAATCCAGGGTATTATGCCCAGAGTCGATCCCACAGGGAATTTACGTATCAATCAAGTCTTTAGAATACGCAACTTTTACTCAATCAATTCTCTCAAGACTTTTTAATATAAATTGGTGATGTTTTACTAATTCTACTGACAATAATAATAACTAACAATTACTAACAATGTGTTGTAAACAATTATGATAAAGGTCTAAGGTTATGGTTTCCCCCGTTGGTGAACTTCCTTCTCGGATACTTCTTATAGTTTGATTAGTTGTCTCTATCAATCATGAACACTCTATCTACCATAAATCTCTCTCAAGTAATTATGATAATTTACTAGACGAACTCTCTCAAGTTACGCTAGCTAGATTGCATTACAGTTCACTTTAGATTACATCCGAGGTATCGTTATATCTAATCCAACCTCTAAACCCTCGGTTATGACTTTCGTCTATACTCCGGGAGTGATGTTGTTCAAACAACTACCTAAATATGCACTCTCTCTCAAGTAGATACATAATAAATAGGAACAACTAACTGAGGGCCCTTCAATCAATTACAACAAGAACGTAGTTGAANTCAATGGCTTCCTTCTCTTTCGAATCCCTTCAAGTTGTGTTTTGGGGTCTATTTATATGTTTTTGACAAACCCTAAATGTGTAGGGGACTTCTATTCCAACCGGGAAACACTTAAACTCTTCAAAAACTCGAATTTAGCCGGAACAGGGGCCTGGCGTTTGGGCCTTGGCGCGGCTAACACCAGGCTAAGGCAGGCGTTTCAGCTCTAACGCCTGGCTAACACCAGGCAGGGTCAGGCGTTTGGGCTCTAGCGCCCGGCTATAGCCCGGTGCACTCCTCCTCACCTCTTGAGCATAGTTTCGATGTATTTGGATCCATTTAGCTCGGTTTCCATCTCCAATTCACCTACACATGAAATAGACTCCATTATGCACATAAAAAGTGTATTTTTATCATTAACGCACATAAAATGTAAGGTATATAACATGTTAAACTATGAATTCTAGCCTCACATCAATACCTAAAAGAAAATTGTTACAAGATAGTGGAGTATCCACAAGATTTCAAAAGCAAGAAGAAAGGACAAAACACAGGAGGCAAGACCTATGTGAACAATGCAACAAGTGAGGAGAAACGGGCACCTATGCTGCCAATACAAGGAAATTTCTTCACTGAGGATCAATACAAACAACTGGTGAATTTGTTGCAAAAGACTACCACAAATGACTGTTCCACTAATATTGCAGGTATTATCACTTTAATGACAAATGCAACTACTAATGATCATGTTTGGATAGTGGAATCGGGTGCTACTCACCATGTGACACATTGCAAGAATGGTTTAGGTAATTTTGGAAAAAACAGATCTATAACAGATGGAGTACAGTTACCTACGGACAGTAGAACAGAAATTACACATAAAAGAGATGCAGTAGTTTTAAGGAATAAAACTATTGAAGGAGTTTCATATGTGCCAGATTTTAAATTCAACTTATTGTCAGTGTCAAAACTCACTAGACAATTATGTTGCTCAGTTGTTTTTTACCCTGGTTTCTGTATATTTTAGGGGCTCTACAATAGCAAGGTAATGGGGATTGGTATAGAAAATAATGGATTATACTTGATTAAAGAAAATTTACCAACAACGATAATTAGTTTTTTTGAAGGAACTTGGAAAAAACGATACTGTAGCATTTGAGGCTAGCTAGGTCATGCATCAACAAAATCTATGCAACATATTTCACAACTAATGAATAAGATACAAGCTAGAGGGCAGGACATTGTGAGGTGTGCCCTTTGGCAAGGCAGTGTCGACTACATTTTTCACTTAGTAGCACCAGGTCAAGTAGTTGTTCTCATTTCATACACCTGGATGTTTGGGGACCTCATAGGGTACCTACATATGACAGGAAACTTTATTTTGTTACAATAGTAGATGACTACAGTAGGTGTACTTGGGTGTGCTTAATACAGTCAAAATGTGAAGTAGTTGTTGTACTAAAGAACTTTCTTGCAATGATAAACACTCAGTTTGAAGCTAGTGTGAAAGTTGTTAGATCAGATAATGGTACCGAGTTCTTCAACTTTCAATACAATGCTACATATTGCTCACCACTAATTAAATGACAGTTCATATACAGTTGTCCACTAACCACTTTAACTAACCCTTTTTAATTAACTCTAAACATACCCTATACTTTTATTATGTACACTTTGATACCCCTATATCCCAAGATTTTCCGTTTAAAAATTCATATAGTACCTATAATTATTCAACGCCAAGAAGTTAAATAATTCAAATCTTTTCGAATATGGGAGCTTTATGGTTACATGCAGAATATAAAGCAGCACAACGTATATATAGGAATTCTACTGGTTATTCTGGAAATGATTCAAAGCATATTTGACCAATTTGTTTGATACAAGTTGCCAAGTCTTGTGACAACTGATAATTTAATACGTTTAAATTTTGGTCAAAGGAGGAAACTGTGCCAACACTTTGCTAAAAGTCAGATGAAAAGTACAGTACAAAGAAATTAAGTGGCAATAATTGATATGTTATAAAATAATAAAAGAAGAAGTAGAGTCTCCTTGTAGAGAAAGAGAGAGAATTCTTATTGATTGAGATAATTATAATGAAATAGAACTCTTTTATTTATAGGGAAAAAAGACTTAGCCACCCAGTAACAAACTCTAAAATCTCTCTAAAATATAAGCATTCACCATAAATAAAATATTATTTATAACACTCCCCCTTGAATGTTTATTCAACAGATAATGTGTCTCGTTAAAATCTTAACTAAAATAAAATCTAGCAGGAAAAAGATTCTAGAAAAGGAAAAAGATTACACATACCTAACAATACACCTTTTGGTTGCCTCGTTAAAAACCTTGCAAGAAAAACCCAGTGGGACAAAACCTTATAAAGGAAAAAAGAGTGTGTATTAACTCTTCCTGATGAGAGTATCAATTCACATCCTTGAACCTTCACATCCCAGTCTTGTGCACTAGCTTCTTGAAAGTTGACGTCGGCAGAGATTTGGTGAATAAATCACACATATTAACTCCAATGAATATGTTGCACCTTAAAAATTCTCGCTATCACATTATCTTGCTTATAGTTATAACAATATACATATGTGCACAAATTGCACTGAGGATGTGGTACTTCAAGATCAAGAATTGTATATGCTTGAAGCAATTTAAATCCTTCATGGATTGTCATATAAGTTAAATCATATAAGCATATGAATGGACTTTAGATGCATATCAAATTTTATGTCATGCTAGACATATAAGATAGATAAAGGTGATTGCACTCGTAATTGACTTTATACTTTCAACTGTTTGAACTACATGTCCAAAACTACATGGCTTTCATATGAAACCAATTATATTTGAATTGTGTCTCTTGTATTTGGCCAATATTTTTGTGTTTGTATTCGACAGACTTAAGATCATCATCTATACTTAGCGTTATCATAGATGTCGATGACGAACATTTTATATCGTTTCCTATATTTTTTTCATAAAGACATAACATAGAGATCTCTTCATTCATATTTCCAGGTACATGAACCTCTCCTGAGATTTTATGAAGTGTTATGTTATGTGATCTTCTAGATCACTTGCCTCCTTATTATGATCATTTTTATCATTTGCTCATTTTCTTTATCAAGAATTCTATTTGAAACCGATTTGTCTATATGCTTTAAGCGTACCATAGACTTTGTCCTTCTAGGACTTATTCTAATATGAGCATTTTCAGTGAGAAGATAGTTACTTTCTTTGGGTCAGCAAATGCGTCTGGTATGCTTTGCAATATATTGCAGATGAATTATCTTTTTATGAACTTCAAGTTCATATTATATTCAAGGATCTAGAGGTGAAAATGATAATTCATTCCACGTAACTTTTTCTCAACTGTTTATTTTGTCTCCCCTTCATGTTAGAAAAACTAACTTTCTTCCTCAATTTTGGGAATCCATCTTTGTCCATTATGGAGTTAATCAAAATATACACAGCACATCAATAATAATAATAATAATAATAAGATGAAATTATTTGGTTCCTGACCGAGGGAAGAATGTAATATACTTTTGTATATAACGTATATCATATTGATGTAGATAACAATGTTCTCATAAGCAATAGTTTAGTTATTAAGTAAAGGCACCCAATAAATCATTTTGCTAAACCAACTGTGATGTAAACCAACTTATCAAGATGAACTATCTTGAATAAAAAATCTGGAATATGTTCTAAATTAAATTATTGAGCAAGTTATCAGGCCAATACCATGTTGCAGGTTAATAATAATTGAACATGTAAACATCTCATAGATGCATCTTATGTGGTATACATAGGAGGTGAATGAGCCCAAATTTACTTTTGATATTTCCAGCATTCATGGGATTCAATCCCAATTTTAGTTGGTCTATTAATTAATGAGAACAAGCAACATAAGAGAATTCGTAAAGAATTTTCTAATTCTTTAATATTAACTCATGTGAATTCTCTATTACATTTGCGCATCATACTTAAATTAACTTGGCTAAATCAATTATGCCAACTGGATAAATTATCAGTATTGATAAACTTCAGGTTTCTACCATGACGTGTGAAATTATGAATAAATTCCAAGTTTATTGTGGCATTGTTTTATGTATGTAGTACAAACTGGAGAATGTAGCGGGTAGCTTTTCACATACATATTACCCCGCTACAGTCACGACCCGAAAACCAACTTGGCTGTGATAGCGCCTATCTTGATACTAGGCTAGCCAATTCACTATGCATAACATAAGAAACCTTTCGTTTGATTCAATATTAACCAGTATTTCATAAATCTTCCATTTTAGCATTTCAAAACAAATAAAGTTAGGTAAAACATTTAAATACAGCCCCAAAATCCAGAGTCATCAGTCATGAGCGACTAAAAGGAAATACAAAATCTGGTATTGTTCCCTTAATACAAACAAGTATGAGAATAAACAAAATGACTAAATAGGAAGGATAAAGGCAAGGTTGTGGACGTCGTGCAGCTACCTTGCAATCTCCGAAGTGCTTCAAAGAGAGTAACCAGCTCTCACTCAGTCTTGGCACCTGAATCTACACACAAGGTGCAGGGAGTAACGTGAGCACACCAACTCAATAAGTAACAAGCCCAACCTGTGGACTGAGAGGTAGTGACGGACTAAACCTCCATATTTATGACAGAATAAATGTACAGAAATTTAGGCATGCTTTCAGTTAACTAGACAAATCAAAGTGATAAGATAAACACAGTTCCGAACAATTTAACATATATACCTCGACGTATTCCACATGCCAATGCATCAACAGTATGAAATTCACAATGTGCTCCCACTCTCAAATACTCGTCCACTCAGTACTGTATATGACTCGCATTGCCCAGGGAAGATCCATCCCAAAATATATACGTATCAGACAGAAGTCACTCAGTACGAAGGAAGGCCGATCCAGTCCTAAGGAGAAGATCCATCTCCAGTTAATGATACACCTCACAACCACTCGGTACTGTATATGGCTCAACGACCTAGGAAAGATCCATCCCAGAATACGTATACACGTCACTGATCTTAGTCTCTAAGTACCGATGGAAACTTGACAATACAGTCTCATGGAGAATATCCATCTCCAAGCATAAACACTTCGGACAAGATCCATGTCCAGGGAAGATCCATCCCTCAAATATCACAGCGCTCACTGGGGATGTGTTACAGACTCCGGAGGGGCTCCTACAGCCCAAGCGCTAACATAAGCCAGATCCAGGCATAATCAATATAACATGTTGCGGCGTGCAGCCCGATCCCATATCTTTCACTCAATATCGGGCTCTCGGCCTCACTCAGTCATCACTCTCCAGTCTCGCTCACATGGGCTCACAATGCATGAACTAGCCCGAATCAATGATATAATGTGCAAAACAATAATTACCGAGATTGAGACATGATATGATATACAATGACAGGATTGAGTATATAATATCAATGAAACACATGAGATGAAAACAATAAACGATCACTCGGGTCTCAACAACATCGGCGTGAAGCCTTAACATAATATCTAACATGATTTCTAACATGTACACATCAGTCACATTGACAGAAGCACAAATATAAACAAAAGAGAACCAATAAACGGTGCCATGGAATGAGCCAGGTCACAAGTCACACGGTGCATGCCCGCACGCCCGTCACTTGGCATATGCGTCACGCAATTCTAATCACGTAACACGTAGCTCAAGGTTTCGAACCCTCAGAACCAAGATTGGAAGCGTTACTTACCTCAATCAAGTCAGAACTCTACTCTGCGATGCCCTTTGCCGCTCGACTCGGCCTCAAATTGCTCCGAATCTAACCAAAATCAGTAGTATATCATTAATATATGCTAAAGGAACGAAGCCCACTTCAAAATTACCAATTTACATCACAAATCCCGAAATTGGTCAAACCCGACCCCCGAGCCCATGTCTCGAACTCCGATAAAAATCACAAAACTAGAATCCTTACATCTGACGAGTCCATACATACGAAATACATCAAAATCCGACAACAAAAGGTCCCTCAAATCCTCAAATCAAAGTCCCCAATTTCAAGCCCTAATCATCAAATTTTAACCCTTAATTCCCGTAGATTTCATGCTTAATCAGATAGAATTTACCATAGAATCAAGTATTAGGTTAAAAAATTACCTCAATGTGTTTCCCCTTGAATATCTCTTCAAAAATCTCTCAATAACTTCAATCCTGACTTCAAAATGGTGGAAAATAAGGAAGATTCGCGAAGTGCAACTTATATAGATTCTGCCCAGCACTCTCGCACCTGCGACACCAAGATAATCACCTGCGGCGCCGAACCTGTGGAAAATCCCTCGCAGGTGCAGATTTTCACTTAAAAACCAAATTCTGCATCTGCGCATGGTCGTCCACACCTGCGGCTCCCCGTCCGCAGATGCGGCCACACCAGAAGGCATGCACCAACAACCAATTTGCTGTATTTTTTCAACTTTTAGCTTCCGTTAGCCATCCAAAAATCATCCCAAGGCCCTCGGGACCTCAACCTAAAGTACCAACAAGTCATATATCAATATTCCAACTTAGTCGAACCTTCGGAACACTCAAAATAACATCAAAACGCCAAATTAAATCCAAAATTCAAGCCTAAGGATTTCTAAACTTTCGAAATTCGCTAACGATGCCGAAACTACCCAAACCACGTCCGAATGACCTGAAAATTTTCACACACATCCCAAATGACGCTACGAACCTGACCCAACTTCTGGAATTCCATTCCAACTCTGATAGCAAATTTTCCACTACCGACCGAAAATTGCCAAAAATCCAATTTCGTCAATTCAAGACTAATTCTACCACGAACCTCCGAATAACATTCCGAACACACTCCTGAGTCCCAAATCACCTAAAGCTATATGAGCCATAAAAACCCAATTCTGAGATCATTTACCTATAAGTCCATTTCCGGTTGACTTTTCCAACTAAATCACCAACTTAAGAGACTAAGTGTCTCGTTCCTCTCCACAATCACTCTGAACTCGAACCAATCAACCCAACGCATCATAAAAGAGCTGAAACATACAAGAAAGAAGCAGAGAATGGGGAAAACGGGGCTAAACTCTCGGAACAACCGGTCGGGTCGTTACATCCTCCTCCTCTTAAACAAACGTTCGTTCTCGAACGTGCCAAGAGTTGTTCCAAAAGCCATCAAATCGCTGAATAACCTTACCACACACATACCCAGGGGTGACCCCGCGTCACCCTGTCCCGCATAGATCTGATAAAACAACACATCTGAAATTTCTTCATCCAACCTAACCCACAAGCCTTAGAACCAAATTTCCACATCCGAACGTTTCTATAAGGTCAGAATCACTCATCCACACACTGTATAAGTCTGAACAAGCTGTATCCAATCGTAACCATAACTCATGACGAAGTCACATGATATCCCACCTAACTCAAAAATAGAAGTTTACTCAAGTGAGAGAACCGCCTCGCAAGATCAACGAGTATCACCATAACGAAATGCTGAACTCTTCACATAACGCAGAATCAAACGCACGAATCCAACACACAAGGCTTATATCTCAACATAACTTTGCCGCAATGCACGACCCCATCCCAGTGTTGGTCCATATTATATACCACGCTCTGCCTGACTCCAAAGTCACAACCACGCGAAACCTGACATCAAGTACTCAAGGTGCATCACCATAACCCCTGAGAATCGGACGATACCATGGAGTACGAACCCGACAGAACACAACTAATACGTCTCAATCCTACAATACCCAACTACTTTACCTTACTCAAATCCCGCTATGAGACCACAACAGAACCACACCATGCGTGCCTAAAACCAACGAATCCCAGCTCCCCGTAGTAGGGACAGATAACTCCTAAATCTTCCCAGAGCACAGATAAGCCCAACAACCACTATCTGACATGCCCCTCACAATAGCACTACGGAGCTAATCAATCCGACTAGCTGCAAAGCACCTATCCCCACTGGGCCTACTAAGGAACCCCAAATCAATCGGGTCATACACAATAGACCAATGACCCTCCGAAGGTCCATAATGACTGAATCACATCACACACTAACCCCTGGCTAACCTTAGCCTACGTCTCTATAGCCCTCAACTATGAAATCATCTATTATTCAAGTTCCCAGACTCAAAACCCTCAGAGCACACAAATCACCATATCTGATCTCAACTCTGTCGCCTGAATGTATAATACTTATCCAATACACGATCACACCACGAGGAATACCCCTACAATCTGTAGGTGTTAAAAGGTCGAATTTGAATACCCGCAGCCTACTAACAAGGAGAGTACCACCACACCAATAAAGTATCCATAAATCAAAACACCATGCCTCTTCTGAAACTTACACCTTCATCGAACCATACCTAAAAATAACATCATCTATCTGATCATCGGAGATCGTCCGTGCTACCTAAGAATTCAGAATTCACTTTTTCAAACCACATCGAAGCCGACCATACTGAGCAATGAAAAATCCACCCGGGTCTCCAAGCCCCCAACAGGCACGACACATGATCGACACACGCGGTCTATAACAACAACATCGCCCACAGGGGCGAACACATGAACATATGTAACTAAAGACTCACGGGACATATCCAGAAAATGGGAAAATATATTATGAACACATGAATATGATGGACCAGAATCAAATGAAATTGAAGCACCTCGCGACAGACTGAAACAATACCTGTGATCACGGCATCTAAGGCCATAGAATCTAGTCTAGCTGAAAGTGCATAAACTCGGGACTGATCACCACCGGATCGACCTCCCCCTCTAGGGAGACCCCTAGCTGCCTGACCCCCACCCCTAGCTGCATGGGCGGGTGATAAAGTGACTGGTGCCGAAACTGATGGCCGACTCCTCTGCTGAGATGGACCTCCCGTAAGACGGGGAAAAAACCTCTTGATATGACCCGGATCTCCACACTTAAAGCAAACACTCTCGGCGAATGACAGTGGGGATTGAAGGGAACCCCTAGCTCCGGGATGACTGGTGAAAGAGCCTGGCATGGAAGAGCCCTGGACGGACGGTGCACTGGATGAACTATGGACTGGAAGGGCGCTGAATGATGGGTGCCCCTGATGAGAACTGTGAGGACCATGACCAGATGATCCACCATGATGACCTGGGTGGGCTGCCTGAATGGACGGTCTCTACCGTGCTGAAACTGTCCTCCTGAAGGAACACCACCGAAACTACCAGATCCTCAAGGCCTCTTGGCCTACCTCTCATCTCGCTCCTGGCGATGAACTGACTCAATCTCTCGAGCGATATCAACAATCTCCTCAAAAGTAGCACCCGACACCCTCTCTCTGGTCATAAGAATACGAAGCTGATATGTGAAGCCATCCACGAACCTCCTGATCTTGTCTCTATTTGTAGGGACCAACCAAATAGCATGATGGGCAAGTTCTGAAAACCTCATCTCGTACTGCGACACCGTTATATCACCCTGACGCAACTGCTCAAGCTGCCTGCGCAGCTCCTCTTTGCGGGACTGTGGAACATACTTCTCTAAGAAGAGAGTGGAAAATTGCTGCCAAGTAAGAGGCTCTACACCAACGGGGCTACGCCTCTCATAAGCCTCTCACCAACTAAATGTATCTCCTGAGAACTGGAAGGTAGTAAACGAGACCCTACTGGTCTCCAATATCCCTGCTATACGAAGCATCCTCTGACACTTGTCTTAGAAACTCTGGGCATCCTCGCCCTTAGTACCACTGAAAGTCGGAGGTTGAAGTCTACCAAACCTCTCCAACATACGCTACTCGTCATCTGGCATGACAAGAATCACAAAATCCTGAACAGGTGCAACCGGCTGGGCTAGGCTGCCCCTGCTGTTTGAAGTCCCTGAACAACCTGCTCGGGTGTACGGGCGGCAGGGGTCTGAGTGCCTCTCCCGGTCTGAGAAGTAGCTGTTGATGTAGAAACAACGACCACCTGAGCAAGACTGGTGCATGCGGTCAAAATCTGGGCCAAGGTCTCCTGAACACCCGGAATAACAATAGGCATAGCTGGTGCCTGAGCCGGTCCCACTGGAACATATGCGACTGGGACCTAATCTGGAATAACTGGAGGGTCCATATGTACTGCCCTGGCCGCTGCGTGGGCTACACCCCTCCCTCTACCACGGCCTCGACCGCGACCTCGGCCTCTCACAGGCCCAACTGGTGGCTAACCATCCTGACCGGTGGTACGTGTCCTCACCATCTGTGAGAGAATGAAACAACCAAAATTTACTTACCAGAATCGACAGATTCGCACGACAAGAATTCAAGAATATGAGATTTTCCTAAGGGTTCTGCAGCCTCTCGAAGATAACTACAGACGTCTCCGTACTGATCCGCAAGACTCTACTAAACCTGCTCATGACTGGTGAGTCCTATGTAACCTAGAGCTCTGATACCAACTTGTCAAGACCCGAAAACTAACTCGGTCGTGATGGCGCTTATCGTGATACTAGGCTAGACAATTCACTATGCATAACATAAGAAACCTTTCGTTTAATTCAATATTAACCAGTATTTCACAAAATCTTCCATTTTAGCATTTCAAAACAAATAAAGTTAGGTAAAACATTTAAATACAACCCCAAAACCCAGAGTCATCAGTCATGAGCAACTAAAAGGAAATACAAAATCTGGAATTGTTCCCTTGATACAAACAAGTATGAGAATAAACAAAATGACTAAATAGGAAGGAGAAAGGCAAGGCTGCGGACGCCTTACAGCTACCTTGCAATCTCCGAAGTGCTCCAAAGAGAGTAAACCAGCTTTCACTCAGTCCTGGCACCTAAATCTGCACACAAGGTGCAGGGAGTAAAGTGAGTACACCAACTCAGTAAGTAAGAAGCCCAACCTGTGGACTGAGAGGTAGTGACAGACTAAACCTCCATATTTATGATAGAATAAATGTACAGAAATTTAGGCATGCTTTCAGTTAACTATACAACTCAAAGTGATAATATAAACACAGTTCCAAATAGTTTAAAATATATACCTCGACGTATTCTACATGCCAATGCATCAACAATATGAAATGCGCAATGTGCTCTCACTCTCAAATACTCGTCCACTCAATACTGTATATGGATCGCATGGCCCAGGGAAGATCCATACCAAAATATATACATATTAGACAGAAGTCACTCAGTACTGAGGAAGGCCGATCCAGCCCTAAAGAGAAGATCCATCTCTAGTTAATGATACACCTCATAACCACTCGGTACTATATATGGCTCAATGGCCCAGGGAAGATCCATCCCAGAATACGTATACACGTCACTGATCTCAGTCGCTCAGTACAGATGGAAACAGGCCAATCTAGCCTCATGGAGAATATCCATCTCCAAGCATAAACATTTCGGACAAGATCCATGTCCAAGGAAGATCCATCCCTCAAATATCACTGCTCTCAATGGGGGTGTGTTACAGACTCCGGAGGGGATCCTACAGCCCAAGCGCTAAAATAAGCCAGATCCAGGCATAATCAATATAACATGATGCGGCGTGCATCCCGATCCCATATCTGTCACTCAAAATCAGGCTCTCGGCCTCACTTAGTCATCACTCTCCAGTCTCGCTCACATAGGCTCACAATGCATGAACTACCCCGAATCAATGATATAATGTGCAAAACAACAATTACCGAGACTGAGACATGATATGATATGCAATGACAAGACTGAGTATATAATATCAATGAAATACATGAGATGACAACAATGAACAACCACTCGGGTCTCAACAACATTGGCATGAAGCCTTAACATAATATCTAGCATGATTTCTAACATGTTCACATCAGTCACATTGAAAGAAGCACAAATATCAACAAGAGAGAACCAATAAACGGTGCCATGGAATGAACCATTCACAAGTCACACGGTGCACGCCCGCACGCCCGTCACTTGGCATGTGCGTCACCCAATTTTAATCATGTAACACTTAGCTCTGGATTTCGAAGTCTCAGAAGCAAGATTGGAAGCATTACTTACCTCGATCAAGCCAAAACTCTACTCTGCGATGCCCTTGCCGCTCGAATCGGCCTCAAATCGCTCAGAATATAACCAAAATCTGTAGTATATCATTAATATATGCTAAAGGAACGAAGCCCACATCAAAGTTACCAATTTACATCAAAATCCCGAAATTGGTCAAACCCGACCCCCGTTCCCACATCTCGAAATCCGATAAAAATCGCAAAACTAGAATCCTTACACTCTCACGAGTCCATACATACTAAATACATCAAAATCCGACAATAAACGGTCCCTCAAATCCTTAAATCAGAGTCTCCAATTTCAAGCCCTAATCCTCCAATTTTAACCCTTAATTCCCATAGATTTCAAGCCTAATCAGATATAATTTACCATAGAATCAAGTATTAGGTTCAAAAACATTACCTCAATGTGTTTCCCCTTGAATCCCTCTTCAAAAATCACTCAAAAACTTCAATCCCGACTTCAAAATGGTGGAAAATAAGAAAAATTCGCGAAGTGCAACTTATATAGGTTCTGCCCAGCACTCTCGCACCTGCGACCCCAAGATACGCACCTGCGGAAAATCCCTCGTAGGTGCGGATTTTCACTTAAAAACCAAATTCTGCATCTGCGGTCTTCTACATGCACTTGCGGGCCCGCAGGTGCGAGCCAACCTCCGCACCTGCGCTCCCAGGCCAGACTCCCTAATTCCGCATCTGTGCATGGTCGTCTGCACCTGCGCCTTTGCACCTGCGGCTCCCCGTCCGCAGATGCGGCCACACTAGAAGGCATGCACCAGCATCCAATTTGCTGCATTTTTCCAACTTTTAACTTCCGTTAGCCATCCAAAAATCATCTCGAGGCCCTCGGGACCTCAACCAAAAGTACCAACAAGTCATATACCAATATTCCAACTTAGTCGAATCCTCGGAACACTCAAAATAACATCAAAACACCAAATTAAATCCAAAATTCAAGCCTAAGGATTTCTAAACTTTCGAAATTCGCCAACGATGTCGAAACCACCCAAACCACGTCCGAATGACCTGAAAATTTTCACACACATCCCAAATGACGCTACGAAATTGACCCAACTTCCGGAATTTCATTCGACCCCGATAGCAAATTTTCCACTGCCAACCGAAAATTGCCAAAAATCTAATTTCGCCAATTCAAGCTTAATTCTACCACGGACCTCCGAATAACATTCCGAACACACTGCTAAGTCCCAAATCACCTAACGAAGCTATCCGAGCCATAAAAGCCCAATTTCGAGATCATTTACCTATAAGTCCTCTTCCGGTTGACTTTTCCAACTAAATCACCAACTTAAGAGACTAAGTATCTCGTTCCTCTCCACAATCACTCTGAACCCGAACCAATCAACCCAACGCATCATAAAAGAGCTGAGTCATACAAGAATGAAGTAGAGAATGGAAAAACGGGGCTAAACTCTCGGAACGACCAGCCGGGTCGTTACAACTATAAATTGTAGTAATAGAAGATATTAAATCTTTCCTTTATTTATTGTCTCAATATAACCGACCACTTTTGCGAATATTTTAGAAACTTAATAAATTTCTTTGAGACTTACTACAACACAATGACTTATTGATAATCAATTTTATTCCTCCAAAATAGTAATAATTAATTGTCTCTCTAGAGCTCTTAATTAATTTTGTACTACCACATATTCATCAACATCTATATGGTGAATAAACTTTTAAGGAGAAAGTTATACCATTATGGTCATGGTCAAAATTATATGCAAGATCTATTTCTTGCATTACCGTTGTCTTTGAATAATCACATTGATATTCTTCCAAGAATGAATATGTATTCATAAATCAGATGTTGTCACATTCACATCATGAATGAGCCATAATCATCTTATGTGCTTTACAAAATCTCATGTCAAATCGATGACAAATATTACTCTCACGAAGTGAAGGATTATTTTGATAATCTTTATTATTCTCATTATCACAATGATGACAATTATAATTTCGTCTATTGCCACGTTTACATCCATTGATACATTCATAGTAATAATCTTTTCTTTTTTCAGACTTATCACATACTGTTATCACTTTCTCTTAAGGGAATGAGAATGAAGCAAATTCAATGGGACGGGTTTCCACTTCTTTGCCCACAATCATACATGAATTTGATCATGGCAAGACATAAAAATTTTACCACTTTGGGTGATTATAATTTCTTACAAACTCTATTAGAGTTATAATCAAAATTTATTGTCTTTGCTTGTATTTAAAATCAAATTATAGAATTTCAAGAATTTGAAAGAGAAAAATAAAGTAAAATACTTACCTTAAATCCAAAATCTAATCACGAAGGAAGTTCATGAAACAATTGACAATCCTTATGCTCAATCTCAAAGCTTCTACTTAACTGGTTAGAGTCTCGTGCTGATAACGTGTTATAAAACAATAAAAGAAGAAGAAGAGTATTGCAGAGAGAGAGAGAGAGAGAGAGAGAGAGAGAGAGAGAGAGAGAGAATTCTTATTAATTGAGATAAATTACAATGGAATAGAACCCCTCTATTTATAGGAAAAAAGTGACTTAGCCACCAAGTAACAAACCCTAATATCTCTCTGAAATATAGACATTCACCATAAATAAAATATTATTTATAACATAATACTAGTATTGAGGTTATACACATTTGCCATCTAGAGATAATTTGCCTGGGGTTAGGATACGGAGTTCGAAAAGAATGCCAGTTTCAGTTCATCTTCATCAAAGGTCATACTTTTATTATAGGATGAAATTTAAGAATATTTATTTAAAATATATCAGCAGTTTACAATATATATTTAAAGATTAGTCAATTCGCTCAAACTTCAAGATATGACATCCTGAAGTTTTAACCTCAAAGTTCAAACTTCAGAACATTGTGTCCTAAAGTTCAAAAAATGTATCCAGAAGTTCCAATCTTATGTCCTAAATTTCAAATTAGCAGTTCAGAAATTCAGGTCATTAAGTCCTGAATTTCAAATTAGCAGCCCAAAAATTCAATATACTTAGTCCTGAAATTTGAATGAATTGACTAATTTTTAAATGCATTATAAATTATGAATATATTTTAATAGCATGCTTAAAGTGCACGTAGTAATTCTTGGATCCACCTGCGTAACATGTTTCTAGTCTTTTTTTTAGGTTTTTATATTAGAATTACCATATAGAGTTACATGTACATTGTAATTCAATTTAACTTGAAAAGTTATGACTAAAACTAATTTATACATTATGAGAATTTAGTTCAATTCAATAAAACATATAAAGATTGAAAGTCAATATCGACGACATATATATAGGTGGCTTTATGAAACTGCTATTTGTTTTTTTCTGTAAACGAAATTGAGTAATTCTAACGAAATGAAGTTAGGTCTGTTATCCTGTCAAAAAAAAGAAGAAGTTAGGTCTGTTATTCAAATTTGAGAAAGTTTATAAGGAAAAGTCAAATTCTCTCATTTAAATCAATTTTAAGAAAGCTTATATGGAAAATTCAAGATCTCTCATAAAAATTGTATGTCCACTGTCCTTGGAGGATTAGAAAAAAGAAACATATAAACATCGCGCAATCAAATTACTTAATTTGGCATTTAGTTAAGAATCTCGTTTTGAATAGTATACACTAGGGGTGTTTATTGAGTTGACCGGGCAGATAATTACGCTTAACGATTTGGTTTATCGGTTATCGGATTACAAATATATTAATCTGCTAGCCGTCTAATAAGACAACGTGAGGATTGATATCTGATTAACAATTATCGGGCGGTTATCGGGGCGGTTTATCGGCTAAAGAAATTTTTTGAACAATCAATATCAAACGGCCAAATACATAGCTCAAACTGTCCCGGTTAGTTTTTGAACAATCAATACCATTAGCATTGTTATCCACAAATCAATTAGAAATGCGAAACAAAAAAGAAAAAAAAAGATCCCCCATTAGGAATGAAACTATGCTCCCTATCCCCCTTTCCACAGAAAATGAAAAGATGAATTGATATATTTATTGAATCTGTCGGGAAGAAAACCGCACTTAAAAACAAACTTCAAACTCTAATTGTAAGTGAAGTAATGTAACTAACCTCACTTAAGTAAAAATGACCAAGAGAGGAATTCAATTCATGTCTACTCATAATTCATGAGAAGCCAGAGACGAGCCGTTAATTATAAAATCTCAATCGTTCACCATCAATTACCCCGATAATCCGATACAATTAATAGCCTGTTTGGCCAAGTTTTTTTTGGGACAAAAGGGCTTTTGTTGGCCAAAAGTACTTTTGGCAAAAAAATTGAGTTGTTTGGCCAAGCTTTTGGAAGGTAAAAAAGTACTTTTGAGGAGAAGCAGAAAAAAATAGTTACTTTCTAAAAGCACTTTACTAAGAAGTACTTTTGAGAAAAATACACTTAGAAGCAGTTTTCAAAAGGTTGGTCAAGCACTAATTACTGTTCAAAGCTGATTTTCAAATTAATTAGTCAAACACAAACTGTTTCTCACAAAAAATACCTTTTTTTAAAAGTACTTTTGAGAAAAGCACTTTTCAAAATAAGTTAATTTTAGAAGTTTGACCAAACAGGCTATAAGCCAATAAGTCATTGGTTCAGTTCGATTAATGATTTCGGTTCGATTTTGAACAACCCTAGTATACACTTGTACCTTCTCTAATATTTCTTTGCGAGTAGGAGGAAATGTTGCTTTGGTTTTATTCACTTGCGTGATTAATTAGAGCTAATTTTTTTTTTCTTTGTTGTCTTTTTCTCTTTCGAAATAAATTATTTTCTTAATTTTAACATCTCTAATTTCACACCTATAAAGCAGAGAATAAGTTGGTTCTGGCCTTTTAATGAAAAAGTGAATCACATTACTTTAATTTATTAAATTTTGCTTAAAGGCATCATTTTGGATTTTTTAATAGAGAACGATTTATTCATATTCGACCTACTGATGTGAATTCGAATTAATTTAATTAGTCTGCTTCCAATACCTGATGGTTAAACGAAAATATCACCTTGACCACTTGTTCTCTATCATGAATCTTCTAAACTAAACTTTACTTAACTTTATTTAATTAAATATGAGAAAAGTTTAGGAAAATAATAAAGAAAGAAAAAGAGAAAGCTTAGTGCTTTAGAAGCTTTCGGTGTAAGAGATGAGACTTTCATGTGACATGTGAAGAATCTCTTTTGTAATTTTTTCGGGGAAGTGCACGGTTAACCACTAATAATATATGTATTTATTTTTAAATTATTATTTAAGATGTCTTTTGTCTTTAGCCACTGTTTTAATAAACTTTATCTGCCCGGACGAAAACACCCTTCTGCTCATAAAGTTCAGGATCAAGTGTCCATAACTTTTGAACTTGTAATTTTAAGTCCAGGACTTCAGCACTACATGTCTTTAACTTTTGAACTTGTAACTATAAGTTCAGGACTACATGTCCTTAACTTTTGAACTTGGAACTCGAAGTTCAGGACCACCTGTCCTTAGTTAAGGACTAGTTGTCCTTAGCTTTTGAACTTGTAAGTCTAAGTTCAGAACCTATTGTCATTAACTTTTGAGTTTGTTAGTCTAAGCTCAGGACCAAGTGTCATTAACTTTTGAACTTGTAACTGTAAGTTCAGGACCTATTGTCCTTAACTTTTGAGCTTGTTAGTCTAAGTTCAGGACCTATTGTCCTTAACTTTTGAACTTGTAACTGTAAGTTCAGGACCTATTGTCCTTAACTTTTGAGCTTGTTAGTCTAAGTTCATGACTTATTGTCCTTAATTTTTGGGCTTCTTAGCCTAAGTTCAGGACCTATTGTCCTTAACTTTTGAACTTGTAACTCTAAGTTCAGGACCAAGTGTCCTTAACTTTTGAACTTGTAACTCGAAGTTCAGGACCAAGTGTCCTTAACTTTTGAACTTGTAACTGTAAGTTCAGGATCCATAACACAGCAGAAAATCAAAAATACATCACAGAAATCATAAATCGAAATACATCTACCACCATAATTGCATACGATCAAAGATCACGACTAATTTAATTAATAACAAAACTAATTTACCAAAACCTATATGTAAACAACAATTAGCAACTAAAGTACATAAATAAATAACAAAAACCACTTAATTCATTGGTCACCACTAAAATGTAAAGACCTTTATAAGACTTACAGGGAAAGCAGGTCGTACCTTTTTAAGAAATGCTAAACCATCATTTTGAGACTTGAAAATTATAAGAGAACTGAAATCGCTACAGCAAAACCAATTTGTTTATGCAAATCTAACACATGAAAGAGATAGAAGAAAGGATAATACAATCTTTTTATATTAATTTTAATAGATTAGTGACTATTTTTGCTAAGTATTAAAAATACTGAATAAAGAGTAAATATCACTTTAAAAAATGGCTACGCCACACAATTTTTATTAATTTTTTTATCACAAAATCTTTTATTTTATGTTGGGATAATACATAAGTTGCACTCTGAACTTGTCCTCAAAAGTCAGATTTCAATTCAACCTATACAGGCATTTTTTTTCGTCTTATACTTGTCCGAAATGAATTTAATTCCTCCCTGAGACATATACAACCAGTCACAGGGTGGAGGGTGTTGCACACTCCCCTATTGTCTTGGCCACGTATTACCCCAACAGATTTAAATTGATTTTAACATTTCTTTTTTAATGTTTTTTTTTAATATTTGCTCATTTTTCTTATTTCTCTTTTTAAATTTGCATCTCCTTCGTTATATTTGTTCTGAAAATCTCTATACAATTACAAAGTTTAGATTTAGATAAATTAGTTTTCAAGTTAATTGAGATTTTTGGCATTGTAATACGAATAGAAAAGGAGTTGAGAATAGAAATATGACTGTGGTTGGAGGTTGTCCGGAGAAAATGGAAGCTCAGCTGCACCGGAAGAAAATTTTCGGCCAACATGTTATGGGATTTTATAGTTTGATTGAGTTTTTTGATGTTAATGCATTTTCATTAGTCAAAGGCAAGAATATAAGTGATGATTTTTACAGCCTCTGGTTAACTATCCATCTTAATTTTCTCCCGGGAAGAGAAAGGGGGATAGGCAACAATGAAGATTTTGCTGATGGAAAAATAAAAGGAGGAGAGAGTAAAAGTTGGAGAAAGAAAAGGAAAAAGGAAAGTAAAAGAAAAGAGAGCCATGTCTAATTAAGTGTATGGGCATAATGTCCAATAAATACTTGACACATGTGCAATTTAGTGTAATATTATTTTGGCTCTTCCATCGTTTTTAAGAAGATTCTTTTTCCACTTTGCCATATCATCTTTCTGGGAGGTATTAAATTCATTTCGGATAAGTATATGGTGGAAAAGTATTACCCGTAAAAGTTGAATCGAAACTGGTTTTTGAGCACAAGTTCAGAGTTCAACTTATGTATCATCCCTTTTATTAAAGCATAGGTTTAGGCCTTTTCCATTAGACACCTTAGCATGTTTTATGAAAAAGAAAATCATTTAAAGTTAGGATTTATTTTTATTAAAGTACTTCTATGTGACATTATTACATTTGAAAAATCAAAGAGGTTATTTCCGATTAGGAATTAGTTATTGTGACTTATATATTACAATCTTTAATTATTTGAATTTTTTTAAAGATTTGAAGATTCTATATTAAATTAATGAAAGTTAAATCGTTTGGCTCTCACGTAATCTTGGAGGAAGTATACATTTTTAATCCATTGCACGAATTTTTATTCTCGCTGCTGTGCCCTAACACCAAGACAGAAACTGATTAAACATATATTACTAGTACATATAATTGAGATTAACCTCTAAAGATACCAATAATTATGTCCCTTAAATCATTTATATAACACATAAACTAAACCTAAAATTGAAACATAAATAAAGAAAGGAAAAAAGGGAATCCAAAGTGCACAAAGTTAGTTAAGGTTGTGGCCTGGTATTTAATGAAGTTCATGAAAATTAGAAGAGAATAAAATCTAAATTAATGGAGGTTGTTATAATAATTACCCAATCAAATTATTTATAACGTAATCATATATACAATATACACTGAAATTATAAGGAGTTAGCCACAATAGACGGATATTCATCCTTAGACCGTTAAATAAGATTTTAAAATTTAATAGATAATATTTTTTTAATTTATTGTGCTCTATATAGATATCAAATAGTAACTTTGGAATAACGATAAAGTTGTTTTCACGTGCTCTATAAGTTACGGGTTCGATCATAAAAATAACAACTAACACCTATATTAGGATCAGAGGCGAACCCATGTGAATGAGTGAGAGGTTATCGGACCCCGTAAATTTCTGTGGAAATTCTATATATATATATATATATATATTGGTTAATTTAAAGTAGTTATCACCCTAAACACTAAAAGAATTTAGAAGACACTGATTGAACAAAATAATATACCCAATTTACATAAAAAATTTGAATCCGCATTTAATTAGAATAGGCTATTTATATCACATATCTTAGAAAATGACTCTTATCTTATCCTTATATGAATACGGATGCACTGAATTACTCTTTTTCTTTATATAAATATCGAACATCGAATAAGAAATAAATTAAAAAAAAAGACATTTATCATAGAACCCTACATGTGCACCGCTCCTAACTGATGATCCCAATGGCCATGATCTTTAAACCTTTTCCAAAGACTCATCGTATCTTCTTTGAGTTCTTTTTTAATGGAATCTTGTTTGAACAAATATAAACAAATAAGGACACAGTTATACGTGGAAACTATATGGAATGAGTCACCAAACATGAACTGGGACGTGGCAGTCTTCTACTACAACAGGGTGGTCTAGCAGCCCATTGTTTAATATTAGTCCTTACTACTTTCCAAAGAAATTGAAATTTTTTTATTGCAATTATATCCTTGAGATTTTGATCACTTTACACTTTGTTGCCCTAATAACCATGATAATCTCTTTTCTCCTTCTTGAAAGTACGAATTTTGACATATTTTTCGAAAATACGATAACACTAACAACTTACCCAATGAAAATCCAAATGTGAGGTTTAGGGCGCGGATAGTGTAATCATACTCATACCTTATGAAAGCGGAGAGATTACTTTGAATAAATTTTTGGTTCAAAGAAAGCATAATTTCTACAATCATAAAGAATAAATACGATAATGGAGACGCCATGAAAAAAAAAAGCAATAGTACCAACAAAAAAAAAAAAAGATAACTGAATCAAAAGATAGCAAATAGTAATAAAAACTAAGAATAAGAAAATATGAGTATAATATTAATATTACTGGTAGATATGAAGAAGAAAATGTGCGACTACCTACTAGCTTAATACTCGACCACCAATCTCCTCAATAATTATATCCCCCAGTAAGCAAAAGATATATCACATCTTACCGAATCACCTCTTTCCAACATTTTATAAAGTACAAAAAAATGAATAATAATACACACCTATACAAGAAACTTTGTAAATGATATGAAATAAAGTGTGAAACAATATAATTAGATTCAATATCGTCGTTCTCCAATTAGATTTATGCAAATAGTATTACTTCGTAGTATGTTTAAGTATTTCATTTGGAATTACTTTGGTGATATTACAAAATTTGTTCATCTTATATATATACAAAAGAGATCTATAGTGGGATAAAAATATTTACAAACTTATGTGGGTACATCGAAGAATGTTGACAATAACATTTAACATTTCTTTAGCCATTAGAGGTAAATTTAGTGGCTAATCTCTTTCACACTATGGCGAAAACAATCCTACTAAACTCTGTAATTAAGAAGCAGAAGAGCATCGAATTAGTAGAGCACAACAAATTAAAAAAACTAAATTATGTGCGCATAATTTCTCGCGTGTTTGACTTGTGCTTTATTATATTCTTTAAATTTATTTTCGGAAGCCTAGATATTTTGCTTATTTTAAGTTAAAATTTAATTTCTTAAATAAATAAAAAACTAAAAAGAAATATCTCGGAAGTGTGTTATGACATAATGTTGCCAAATTTGAGATTTCTTAATCATCAAGTAAATGCGTCAACACAAAACTAACGCGCACCTTGGGCCAAAATAGAATTCTAACCAATCTAGAGGGTCAGCCATGTAATTAAAGCTAATTAAGACCACCCCCCGCAAAAATATTAAAAACAAAAAATAAATAGTTCCGCGGAAAAAGAACAAAATAGCTCCGTGATAGCTATAAATACGTACCTCGAGTGCAACTACGGTTTGCCAAATCAAACAGCCAAACACGTCTTAAAAGATACTCCTCCTCTCTATAACTGTAAAAGCAGCAAAAAATGGCGGTTTCTGCCCGACGATCAACCGGACCGGTACTACGTTCACTTTCACCTGCCGGAAAATCTTATTCGTCCACCTCTAGGACTTCGTCGTCTTCTGCTTCATCAATACGGTTCTCTCTGGACCGTGAGAGTACTTTCCCGAGCCGGTCTATTTCTGTTATGAACCAGGAGAGTACTACGAACCGGAAGTACAAATCTATGTCTTCTCAGAAGAAGATGACGTGTATGTGCTCGCCGACTACACATCCAGGTTCGTTCCGTTGTAGTATGCATAAGAAAATGGACGTTCGAAGAAGTAGTGCAGGTACTCAAACGACGTCGTTGTTGTCGTACGATTCGAATTCGAATCGGTTGAATACGAGGCGGTCGGCGATGACGAATTCGCTAGTTCGAATCGGGACTGTTGAAGGTGAGATTGTGAAACGAGCTTTGGCGGCTTTGATTCGTCCGTCGTCTCATCAACAGCGCCGCCGTTACGGTTTTCAGCGCCGACCGAGCCGGCTTTCCAATATGTCTAGAACCGATGATTCTGTTGAATGCTGGCCTCAGCAAAGATGAAGTGACGTCAGCTGGTACAAGGCGGTGAAGCATGGCGGCGGATCGAGTGACTGGGTGGAGGTCGGAACGGAACGGTTTTTTTGTGTAATCCGGTCGGCGGCCAAAACCTTAAGATCCGACTGTGTATATATTAGTGTTAATACATGAAGAAATTTATATAACATCGAATTATCCAGTTTAATTTTCCCACTGATTGCTTATACGAGCTTCTAATTTTATATGTAACCTTAAAATGACATACAGATTAAACTTGAGGACCAAATTGAAAGCGATTTAGTTAGAGATTTATAGCATGTGTTGGGCCAAGTTCTTTTTTTTTTGTTGATTAAAAGTGTTTCTTCTTTCAGAGTTTTGGTGTTTGAACTATGTTTGCCAATTTTTTTTCCCTCTTCCCTCTTATTGGTACTAAGTAATTTTTAAAGTTATGAGTTTAAATATATTATTTATTATAATTTTAATAAATTATGTTCAATCACGTAAGTATTACGTTCCGATGAACCCGATGGATAGACCCAACATCCGCCTCTGATTTTTGCCGATTAGTATTACAAAATGTGTGAGTTATATTCAGTAGTATTTTGCTCGTGATGAGCTTACTTATACAAATTGTTTCTTTCTGTGTCGTTATGATGTATTTTTCTTCATTACATTCCGTGAGCAAACGGAACTTGTTGGTTGTCGTATTTCATATTTCAACGATCTATTTTGTGTACAAACGGACTAACAATAAACGGACTAACAACAAATAAAAATTGTGCCGGTACCTTATTTGATCGCCCCATTTAATTTATGTCACACTTATATTTTTACTCTAAAAAAGATGTGTGTTATGGATTGCGGGTTAAAGGATTTTTCCAATTAAAATGATAAATTTGAGTAGGTATTATTTTATTTACAGAATTCCCACTTGGAATTGATTTTTTCGGTGTTCCAAGTCACCATTTATTTGAATTCCTAGTCAAAGGAAGATTTAACTCTTTTATTATTGGTCTACGAAAAGCAAAGTCCGGGCAAGGAATTGTGTTGACTGGGGAGAAGGTGTAAGGCATTTCCCGAGTCCTGTGGTTCTAGCACGGTCGCTTTGTTGACTTAATCTCGGCTTGAACTAATTCTGAATAAATTGTGCTTTACTAGTTTTCCTGTTTTACTTGTCCGCTTTTACTTCTTGATTATTAGATTAATCAAGAAAAAATAATTTTTTGGATAAATTATGTTGTCATAATCACGCTACGCAAGTGAATGCGTAATCGAGACGAAATTTATTAATTTTATTATAACAGTGCTATGCAAGCGAATCCGAGATTATGGCGAAGATTATTAGTACATTACTACTTTTTAAAGAAATTACTACATTCAAGGAATTAACTAAAAATTATCTATTGCACTATGCAAGCGAATCTGCGATTTTTAACAACAAAAAGAAAAAGGAATAATTAAAAATCAACTATAGCTAGTAGAAATGGTATGAAATTATTGAATTAAAAATTATTGAATGTCAAAACATCACGCTACGCAAGCGATTCCGTGAGTTAAAGCGCCTCTACTGATGGTCTAACGTTTAAAATAATCATTAAGGTGATTAAAATTCATAGGTAATTAAGTTATACAATTATTAAAAGAAAATATGATGAATTCAAAACTATTTGAAAAGCTTGTAATTAAAAACTTGGACCAACTTTGTTTGTTGGGTTTAAAATGACGTTGGGCCACTTTCTTCGTTATTAGGCTTCTAGACTAATTCTATTACATACTAATATTATGTCTAAGGCTCAATATTTTAATTCTTTGAACTCCCTTGACAGTAAGCCAATTACTTACACAAGGTAATTCCATAACTCAATACATCCGATCTTAACATACTAATAAATACTAAATCATGGAGAACAAA
>ML388015.1:64347-77744 GCA_005239525.1 Nicotiana knightiana | reverse complement strand
CTTGCCACAATTCATATTCAACATAGCCCTTTTTCAATTAAGCACTTCTATATTGTCACTAGCTCAAATTAATAAAAATTTGGAGGTGTTTAACTTTTTGTACATACTTTTACTATCATTTTTCTCTTTCTTTCCTACACACACTCCATACATGAAGATTCAATGGCTAGTGACTTTTTGAATACAATTTTTAGTGCACTGTGGCCTTTCCATGGCTCCACTCAAAAGTTAATCCCCAATATCCCACCTTACTTCTTTTAGTGACTAAGTGCCTTAGGAGGAAAAGGTGCAAAAATCTCAATTTAAGAACAAAATAGGGGTACGGCTTGTAATATGGGTACCAAAGAAAAGGTCAAACGGCTCAAAGGGGCTAGCAATGGAAATTTTTAATTTTTATGTGACAAGCACATCCATGATCAAGCAAGAAAATGCCTACGTCATCTCCTAGACTAGCATAACCTACAATTTCGCTTAGATTAACACACGGGGAAAGTTCTAGACTACACAGGATAGCATAGAAAATCACTAAACCTCACTCACACATTGCACATGACTCAATCACAATGGTTTTATTCAACTCTCAAGTGAAGCAAGCACACAAATTTGAGAGAATTAAGCACTACTACACTATGTAGCATACAAGTCAAACAACTGAGCTAAGACATCACAAAATAGGCTATTTATTGTTAATCAGGCATCAAACATGTCAAACCCAATATAAAGGAAAGCAGAATGTATGTCATAACCTAATATGCCGACATCAAACATGTCACAGGGTATTTCAGAGTAACTCATTTTCTTCCTAACTACTCTAAAAAAACAAAAATAATTTAAAGTGCCCGGTTCAAGTTACACCCTTGGAAAAGAACCGGTAAAGAAAAACCAAATGATACTACCTAACTATCCTAAAAAGTAAAAAAAAAAAAAGAAATCTTTTTGTCGTTTTTAAATCTGACTTTATCCCTCAAGTCCCCAGCAACAGCGCCAAAAACTTGTTGGTCCCAAAACGCACACGCAGGGACTTGCGTAAACTACTTGTTGAATCACTCTAATTGTTATTTAATCGAGCCAAAACACAATCCAGGAATGTAACTAATTTATACTACGATTCTATGAACTAACTAATTATCAAGTGACAAGTATATTGGTGTGTGTATTCGGTAGAGACAAA
This sequence comes from Nicotiana knightiana, assembly GCA_005239525.1. Taxonomy (NCBI): domain Eukaryota; kingdom Viridiplantae; phylum Streptophyta; class Magnoliopsida; order Solanales; family Solanaceae; genus Nicotiana; species Nicotiana knightiana. Next base: position 76,573 of record ML388015.1, on the reverse strand, counting down.
TATTCTAGGGTTGTGATCAATTCACCACTCGTATTGCATTCTAATTAACTCTCCCTTTTATATAATTCACTCATGGTTGCTAATTAATCGATAATTGCTCTCGTAGCCTTCTCCCGAAGTACTACTCGCCTATTCTCAATAGATTAACGCCTATATTCCTATGAAATTAATCCATTAGAATGCACTAACATTACGATGTTTTATTAAGAACGGTGANTCCTATGAAATTAATCTATTAGAACGCACTAAGATTACGATGTTTAATTAAGCACGGTGACTAGGTGTATTCCTATCCTAACCACAAATCCGCTCCCCTGAAGGGTTAAGATCGCGCTCTCTTCTTTTCTTCTCTAATCCATATACGGCTTTCCCAAGCATAACATAGATAGTATATAGAACCAAATTGCTGGCCAAACAATTAAGCAATTAAACGCAGAATTGAAGAAACAATCATATATTGAGCGAACTATAATCAAGGTTAAGTTAATGTCGAATAACAATATTCACCGCTAAACCACAACCCCAGAACAATGGGTGTTTAGCAACTCATACTAAAATCACACAATTGCATAAGTCTTTCATAAATGGAAAATACTAGAATAAGATGAAGAAAACTGATAATCCTTTGCTTCCTCAATAATAAAACTAATTAACAAAATTAATTAAAACAAGACCTAAACCCTAGATTTTAATAAAATGCAATGTTCAAACAATCAATTAAAACACTAAACAATTGAAACTAATTCATAACTAATTAACAAAACCTAGAATTAACAAAGAAATAAGTTGTAATTCAAACCTAGAATTTTTAGAAGGTGGAGAAAGAGAGGTGCGGCAGTGGCAGTGCCAACAGCGACGACGGCAGCTGGGCGGTGGCGACGCAGGGTGGGGAATGGGATTTGTGTGAGGAAAATAGAGAAGCAGAAGGGAAGGTATTGAGTGAGGATTAGGGGAAATTTGGAGAATAAAGGTAAGAGAAATGAGGGGAATCCCGTATTTCAATTCTGATTTCAAAATTACCGATCAGAGTTGATCGGTAATTTTGGTGGGTACATTAAGTGTTGACCATTTGACCAAAAACCGACCAACTTTGGTCTGTTTTTGTTTTTAAAAAATTTGTTATTTTTGTGTGTTTTTATGACTTGCGGGGACGGGTGGTTCGAGGTTTGAAGGAGTTTGGAGTGGTATAGGAACATTTAGTTCCTTAAGGTTGGCCTCAAAATCCAAGTTTGACTTCGGTCAACATTTTTAGTGAACAATCTCGGAATTGATATTGAAGGTTTCGGTAGGTTAGTATGATGATTTCGGACTTAGGCATATGTTCGGAACGAGTTTTGGATAACCCTGGAGCGTTTCAGCGCCAAATAGTGAAATATGATTCCTTAAGTTCAAAAATTGAGGTTTAGAACGTGATTTTGTGTTATCGAGGTCCAAATGAAATTTTGAGACCGGGAATAGTTCCTTTATGTCATTTATGACTTGCTCGCAAAATTTGGTGTCATTTCGAGTTGTATAGGTAGGTTCGGCGTGTTGAAAGGGAATTCTAGAACTTAAAGTTCAAAGTTTAATTCGATTTGGTTTGGGGTCGGATTCTTAGTTTTGTTGTTGTTTTTCGCGTTCCGAGAATTCGAATGAGTCCCTATCATGAATATAGACTTGTCAACGCCTTTGGACGGGGTCTTGGGGAGCTCGGGTGAGTTTCGGATCCCTCGGAGCTAAATGTTAAACACCAGATTTTCTCAGTCTGGTTTCCTTCTATGCGTTCGCGAGTGTACTCACGCGTTCGCATAGAAGGATTTGGGCAGGGGTGGAAAAATACCCTATGCGTTCGCACAGGCTTGCATACGTTCGCATAGGGTAAGTCAGTGGCCGGCTATAATTTTGCTCTTCGCGTTCGCGAGACCCTCTCTTCGTTCACATAGTAGGGCCCTCAGGGGGCCTGGCCATTTGGCCTTCGCGAACGCATTGTCCCTGCCGCGTTCACATATANTAAAAAATGAGACTTAGTCATTTTGAACCATTTTTCTTCCATCTTGGACAACTTGGGGAGCTTACAAAGGGGAGATTCGACCTAGCTACTGTAAGGTAAGTAATTCCTACCATAAAGTGAGTTTAATACTTGAATTTTTGGGTAGATTAACACATTAAATTAGTAGAAATCATGGGTTTAGAGTAAAACCTAGGGTTTTGATAAAAATGAGAATTTACGAAGGAATTAGGTATGGAATTATGCAAAAACTATAAATATTGATCCTTAGGTTATGGGTGATTGTTTTCCTTGAAAATTTCGAGAATCCGAGCATGTAGGCCCGGGGGTATATTTTGGGATTTTGCAAATTAGGTTGAAATAACCATTTAAATAGGGGAATTGTGGACTTTTGAGCTTAGATTGATTTATTTACGTGATGTTTGGCTAATTTCGAGTCCTTGGGCGACCAATTTGGAGTTTCGGACACGTTCTTGACCCGGAAAGTGGGCTTGACACGAGGTAAGTCTCCTTTCTAACCTTGTAAGAGGGAACTGTCCCCATAAGCGAAATAAATGATTATGTGTTATTATTGTGGGGACTACGTACGTACGAGGTGACGAGAGTCCGTGCGTAGTGACTATTCTTGTTATGTCTGGTTAGTTAGGTTCACAGCATGCCTCGTGAATTTCATTAAATTGAACTATATGCCTTGTGATTCCATTGTATGCAACTTTGTTTCAAGAAATCCTGGAACTTAATGTTTTAAACGAATTGTTACGTTGGAAAGGATTTAAAGGAAAATGTTGTGTTTGTGTATGACCGCTTCACAATCTATATTTCGCGAGCGGAGTGATTCTTTCCCCTACTCTCATGGGAGCGGGTCGTACGCCACGGCAGGTTAATAGATGCATCTATGGTTCGCGTCGTTCGACTCTTCGGCACTGCACAATTATTTTTATTTTGTTAGCCCAGGCCGTTTGTCCTCAACCCATTATGTGCATGCTATTGCTTGATATTTTCATAACTGATAAACTGATAGATATCGGGGGAGACGAATTGTAAAGTTGTATGTTAGTGCTTCACTACGTAATTAAATTTTGTGGTGATATTCGATACTTATTTCTTTACTACCATGCGTACCTGTTATCTTCCTTAAATTTTACTTAAAACATATTATTTTGACCCTAGTAAGTGTCACGTCAACCTCTCGTCACTACTTCTTCGAGATTAGGCGGGATACTTACTGGGTACATATTGTTTATGTACTCATGCTATGCTCTGTACTTAATTGTACAGGTTCTGAGGCAGGTGCATCGAGGTATCAGTCCGGAGCTCGTTCCTGATTTATACCTAGTCTAGGCTTCACGGTGAGCTGCTTCTCTTGACGACATGCAGCAGCACTTTGGAGCTTTTCTTTTTGCTATTTCTGTCTATATTTTTCTCAAACAGTAGGAACAAACTTTTATCCCTTTTGATTTTACTCTACTAGATGCCTGTAGACTTGTGACACTAGTTCCTGGCACACACGTTAGTAGACTATTCTTTTGGGATGTAAATATTAAATTATGACTCTTACGGTTATTTCTGCTTAAAGTTGCCTAAGCTATTCGTTGTACCTGATGTTTTAAACTTAAACCAAGTAAGTGTTGGGAATGTCTTGGTAAATTAAATGAAACTCACAAGTAAATTGATGTTGGCTTGCCCGACTTCGGTGTTGGGCGCCATCGCGGCCTGGATTAAGATTCTGGTCGTGACAACATGGTATCAGAGCTCTAGGTTCACGTAGGTCTCACAAGTTACGGGCAAACCCAATAGAGTCTTGCGGATCGGTACGGAGACGTCTGTATTTATCTTCGGGAGGTTATAGGGTGTTAGGAAACCTCTCTTTATTCATCTTCTATCGTGCAATTGATGGTATACTAAATCTCACTCTTCTAATCTCTCACAGATGGTGAGGACGCGCGCAACCGACATTTCGGACCCGGGAGGAGCCGCTACCCTCGTCATCCGAGGCCGTGGCAGAGGCCGAGGGAGGGCACCCGCCCGAAGTAAGGGATGAGAGAGTCAAAGAGAAGTTCCAATTGCACCACCAGCGGATCCAGTAGAGGATCCCATTACTGAGGAGCAGGGCGAGGTACCCCCAGCAGATCCTGCCCTGTTGGAGTTTATGGCGATGCCAGGATTCAAAGAGGTCATGGGCCGTATGATGCGATTCAAGGACACCATGACTCGGGATGGTTTATTTCCAGTAGATCCGTCCACATCCAAGCGGGAGGGGGGACACAGACCCCTATTGCCCAGGCCGCAGGACATGCAGCAACAGTCTATCAGACCCCGGGTACACTGGTCGTGGGCGGGGTTCAGCCAGTAGCAGCAGCAACACCTGAGCCCAGACCAGCTGCGGATAGTGATCCGCAGAAGTTATTAGACAAATGGATCAGACTGCACCCTCCTGTCTTCGGAGGTGAGCGTCGTGAGGATGACCAGGACTTTATTGATAGGTGCAGGGACAAACTGCACAACATAAGGATACTAGAGTCCCACGAAGTTGACTTCACTACTTTCCAACTAGAGGATAGGGCCCGTAGATTGTGGTAGTCCTACATTCTTGGCAGACCGGCAGATTCTCCTCCCATCACTTGGGAGCAGTTCACTCAGCTATTCCTGGACAGGTATATTCCACCCTCTGAGAGGGAAGAGCTGCGGTATTAGTTTGAGCAGCTGGAGCAGGGTCAGATCTCAGTGACCGACTACGAGGCTAGGTTTTCTAAGCTGTCTTGTCATACACTCATGATACTTCCTACTGACGCAGAGAGAGTGCGGAGATTTGTATCCGGGTTACACTCAGGTATCAAGGCCAATATGGCCCGAGAGGTGGAGATGGGGACTCCTTATCAGCTTGTGGTAGAGATTTCTCGCAGGATTGAGGGTTATCGATTGAAGAGCAGAGGGTAGGGGAAGCAGGATAAGAGAGCTTGATTTTCTAGGGATTTCAGAGGTGCTCCAGCTAGGGTCAGAGGTCAGTTTGGTAGGGAAATCCTAGTAGGCCCTCATATTCATCATCCCCACCACCTCCCCGAGGTGCTCTAGCGAGGCCTTATTTCAGCGTTATGCCGGAGAGTTCTTATCGCCCGCCAGCTATTCAGGGTTCCTCCGGCGGGTATTCTGGCCATCAGGGGTCCTCCAGCCCTTACTTTAGTGCTATGCAGAGAGTTTACACCGTCCTCCGGCTATTCAGGGTCCTTCAGGGCAGTAGGCCATGATGCCGAGAGGTTGTTACAAGTGTGGGGATCCAGGTCATATGAAGAGGTACTGTCCCAGGTTTTGGGGCAAGGCAGTGCAGTAGGGTCACTAGCCTATGAGTTCAGCACCAGCGGTCCGGCCACCCAGAGGTGGAGGACAGACTGGCAGGGGTCATCCTAGAGGTGGAGGCCAGACATGGGGAGCCCAGTCAGCTCCTGTTCATACTGTTGGAGGTCAATCAGCGGGTGCTCCAGCTAGATTCTATGTTTTCCCGGCCAGGCGAGATGCAGTAGCCTCAGATGCCGTGATCACAGTATTATTTCAGTATGCGGTAGAGATGCATCAGTATTATTTGATCCAGGATCCACTTATTCATATGTGTCAGCCTTGTTTGCTCATTTCCTGGATATTCCTCATGAGTCCTTGGGTACTCCTATTTATGTGCCACTCCTGTGGGCGATTCCGTGGTGGTGGACCGGATTTATCGGTCCTATGTGGTTACATTCTGTGGGTTCGAAACCAGAGCGGACCTCCTGCTACTTGATATGATTGATTTTGAGGTCATCCTGGGCATGGATTGGTTATCTCCCTATCATGCCATCCTAGATTGCCATGCTAAGACTGTTACTTTAGCCATGCCTGAGTTGCCAAGATTGGAGTGGAGAGGTTCCTCAGTTAGTGCAGCTAGTCAGGTTATTTCTTTCCTGAAGGCTCGAAGTATGGTCGAGAAGGGTTGTTTGGCTTATCTTGCTTATGTGGGGGACACCACCGTCGAGTCCCCGATGATTGATGCAGTTCCAGTAGTTCGAGAGTTCGCTGATGTATTCCCTTCAGACCATCCGGGCATGCCACCGGAGCATGACATTGATTTTTGCATTGACTTAGCTCCAGGCACCCAGCCTATCTCTATTCCCCCATACCGTATGGCTCCGAATGAATTGAAAGAACAACTTGAGGAGTTGTTGGCTAAGGGGTTTATCAGACCGAGTGTGTCTCTTTGGGGTGCTCTAATGTTATTTGTGAAGAAGAGGGATGGGACTATGCGGATGTGTATTGACTACCGCACCATCAAGAACAAGTACCCATTGCCGTGTATCGATGATTTTTTTGACCAGTTGCAGGGTGCTTGGGTGTTTCCTAAGATTGACTTGAGATCGGGGTACCATCAGCTGAAGATTCAGGACTCGAATGTTCCGAAGACTACCTTTCGTACGAGATATGGTCATTATGAGTTCCTGCTGATGTCCTTTGGCTTGACTAATGCCCCAATAGAATTTATGGATTTGATGAACAGGGTGTTCATGCCTTATATTGATTCTTTTGTCATCTTCTTCATTGATGACATTTTGATTTACTCACGCAGCCTGGGAGAGCACGAGCAGCATTTGAGAGTTGTGCTCCAGACCTTGCAAGAACAAAAGTTGTACGCTAAGTTCTCCAAGTGTGAGTTTTGGTTGGATTCTGTGGCATTCTTAGGACATGTGGTATCCGAGAGGGTATCAAGGTGGATCCTAAGAAGATTAAAGCAGTTCAGAGTTTGTCACGCCTTACTTCAGCTACAGAGATCAGGAGCTTCTTGGGTCTGGCAGGTTATTATTGCCGATTTTTGGAGGGTTTTTCATCCATTACAGCCCCTCTGACTAGATTGACCCAGAAGAATGCCTCATTTTGATGGTCCGATGAGTGTGAGGCGAGCTTTTAGAAGCTCAAGACAATATTGACATCAACACCGGTACTTGTGATGCCTTTTGGCTCAGGGATGTATACAGTTTATTACGACACTTCACGTGTTGGTTTGCGATGTGTGTTCATGCAAGAGGGGCGAGTTATTGCATATGCTTCATGGCAGCTGAAGGTTCATGAGAAGAATTACCCTGTGCACGATTTGGATTAGCGGTGATTGTTCATGCTCTTAAGATTTGGAGGCACTACTTGTATGGGGTGCCTTGTGAGGTTTATACTGACCACCGCAGTTTGCAGCATTTGTTCAAGCAAAGGGATCTTAATTTGAGGCAGCGTAGGTGGCTTGAGTTGCTGAAGGAATATGACATCACCATTCTTTATCATCCGGGCAAGGCGAATGTGGTTGCAGATGCCTTAAGCAGGAATGCGGAGAGTATGGGTAGTTTGGCTTTCATTTCAGCGGAGGAGAGACCTTTAGCTTTAGACATTCAGTCCTTGGCTAATCGCCTGGTGAGGTTGGACCTTTCAGAGCCCCGCCGAGTTCTTGCACATATAGTTGCTCAGTCTTCGTTATCGGGGGAGATCAAGGCTCGGCAGTTTGATGATCCACACTTGGTGGCTCTCCGAAAGACAGTGGTACAAGGTGGTGCCAAGGAGGTTTCTATTGGAGAGGATGGTGTTCTAAGACTTCAGGGTCGCTTATGTATCCCTAATGTTGATGGCCTAATGGAGAGGATTCTATAGGAGGCTCATAGTTCACGGTATTCTATTCATCCTGATGCTACGAAGATGTATCGTGACTTGAGGGAGCATTTCTGGTGGAGGTGGATGAAGAAAGACATAGTGGAGTATGTGGCTAGGTGTTTAAATTGCCAGGAGGTTAAGTATGAGCACTAGAGGCCAGGAGGCCAACTTCAGCAGATGCCTATACCTGAGTGGAAATGGGAGCGCATCACTATGGACTTCGTAGTTGGGTTGCCACGGACTTTGCGGAAGGTTGATGCGGTGTGGGTTATTGTGGACAGGTTGACCAAGTCGGCACATTTCATTCCAGTAGCTACTACTTACACTTCAGAGAGGTTGGCCCAGATATACATTCGGGAGATAGTTCGGTTGCACGGTGTGCCTGCGTCCATTATATCAGATCGAGGTCCTTAGTTCACCTCGCACTTCTGGAGAGCTGTACAAAGTGAGTTAGGCACCCGGGTAGAGCTCAGCACAGCATTCCACCCTCAGACCGACGGGCAGTCGAAGCGGACAGTCCAGATATTAGAGGACATGCTCAGAGCATGTGTGATCAACTTTGGAGAGCATTGGGACCAGTTCTTGCCTTTGGCCGAGTTTGCTTATAATAATAATTACCTGTATAGAATTGATATGGCTCCATTTGAGGCCTTGTATGGTCGGAGATTTCGTTCTCCCATCGGGTGGTTTGAGCCTGGCGAGGCTAAGCTATATGACATCTATCTGGTGAAAGATGCTTTGGAGAAGGTGAAGTTGATTCGGGAGACACTTCACACATCACAGTCCAGGCAGAAGAGTTACGCAGATGAGAAGGCGCATAATGTATCATTTATGGAGGGAGAGAAGGTTCCGTTGAAAGTCTCGCAGATGAAGGGTGTTATGAGGTTTGGGAAAAAGGGCAAGCTGCACCTAAGCTTTCTTTACCTCCCAGTTTATCAGGAGTTCATCCGGTCTTTCATGTATCCATGCTCCAGAGGTACCACGCTGACTTCTCTCACATGATAGACTTCAGCACCATTCAGCTAGACGAGAGATTAGGTTACGATGAGGAGCTAGTTGCTATCATTGACAGGAAGGATCACCAGTTGAGGTCCAAGAGGGTTTCCACCGTAAAGGTCCAGTGGAGAGGCCAACAAGACGAGGTGGCGACTTGGGAGTCCAAGGAGGACATGCGGAGCAGATACCCACACTTATTCAGCACTCCAGGTATGATTCTATACTCTTTCGAGGACGAACGTTTGTTTAAGAGGTGGAGAATGTAACGACTCGACCGATCTTTTTGCATTCTAGAACCCCGTGCCCCTAAATGAGACTTCTCGTAGTTGCTTCTACTAATTTATACTTGCGGGGATGGGTGGTTCGAGGTTTAGAGGAGTTTGGGATGGTATAGGAACACTTAGTTCCTTAAGGTTGGCCTTAAAGGCCGAGTTTGACTTTGGTCAACATTTATAGTAAACGACCTCGGAATCGAGATTTGAAGGTTCCGGTAGGTTGGTATGATGATTTCGGACTTGGGCATATGTTTGGAACGGGTTTTGGATGACCCGGGAGCGTTTCGGCGCTAAAATAGTTAAATATGATTCCTTAAGTTCAAAAATTGAGGTTTAGAACGTGATTTTGTGTTATCGAGGTCCAAATGAAATTCCGAGACTGGGAATAGTTTCGTTATGTCATTTATGACTTTCTCGCAAAATTTGTTGTCATTTTGAGTTGTATAGGTAGGTTCGGCGTGTTTAAAGCGAATTCTAGAACTTGAAGTTCAAAGTTTGATTCAATTTGGTTTTGGGGTTGGATTCTTAGTTTCGTTGTTGTTTTTCGCGTTCCGAGAATTCAAGCGAGTCTATATCATGAATATAGACTTGTCAGTACCTTTGTACGGGGTCCCGGGGGGCTTGGGGTGAGTTTTGGACCTCTCAGAGCTAAATGTTAAGCACCAGATTTTCTCAGTCTGGTTTCCTTCTATGCGTTCGCGAGTGTACTCACGCGTTCGCATAGAAGGAGTTGAGCAGGGGTGGAAAAATACCCTATGCGTTCGCACAGGCTTGCATGAGTTGGCATAGGGTAAGTCAGTGGCCGGCTAAAATTTTGCTCTCCGCGTTCGCACCCCTCCAACCGCGTTCCGCAAAGGTCTAGCCTGGCCAGACTCTGCGTTTGCGATACCCTCACCGCATTCTCATAGAAGGGCCCTCAGGGGGCTTGTCCATATGGTCTTCCTGAACGCACTGCCCCTGCCGCGTTCGCATATAAGGGGGGCNGCAGTGTGATTAGAAAATGAGACTTAGTCATTTTGAACCATTTTTCTTCCACGCCTGGCCATTTGGCCATCGCGAACGCACTGCCCCTGCCGCAGCTGGGCAGTGTAATTAAAAAACGAGACTTTGTCATTTTGAACCATTTTTCTTCCATCTTGGACGACTTGGGGAGCTTACAAAAGGGAGATTCGGCCTAGCTACTGTAAGGTAAGTAATTCCTACCATAAAGTGAGTTTAATACTTGAATTTTTGGGTAGATTAACACATTAAATTAGTAGAAATCATCGGTTTAGAGTAAAACCTAGGGTTTTGATAAAAATGAGAATTTACCAAGGAAGTAGTTATGGAATTATGCAAAAACTATATAATATTAATCCTTAGGTTATGGGTGATTGTTTTCCTTGAAAATTTACCCCGAGCATGTGGGCCCGGAAGTGTGTTTTGGAATTTTGCAAATTAGGTTGAAATAACCATTTAAATAGTGGAATTGTGGACTTTTGAGCTTAGGTTGATTTATTTACGTGATGTTTGGCTAGTTTCGAGTCCTTGGGCAACGAATTTGGAGTTCCGGGTGCGTTCTTGACCCAGAAATGGGCTTGACACGTGGTAAATCTCCTTTCTAACCTTGTAAGAGGGAATTCTCCCCATAAGCGAAATAAATGATTATGTGTTATTATTGTGGGGACTACGTACGTACGAGGTGACGAGATTCCGTGTGTAGTGATATGTCCGGGTAGTTAGGTTCACACCATGCCTCGTGAATTTCATTAAATTGAACTATATGCCTTGTGATTCCATTGTATGCAACTTTGTTTCAAGAAATCCTGGAACTTGGTGTTTTAAACGAATTGTTACATTGGAAAGGATTTAAAGGAAAATGTTGTGTTTGTGTATGACCGCTTCGCAATCTATATTCTGCGAGCGGAGTGATTCTTTCCCCTACTCTCATGGGAAAGGGGCGTACTCCACGGCAGGTTAATAGATGCATCTATGGTTCGCGTTGTTCGACCCTTCGTGTTGTTTTAGACGTCAATATCTCACAGGAAGCTAAGTTACTATTTTTGTGGTACCCAATTTTCAAGTGTTGTCTCAATAGAAGAACCTCGTTCTTCTTGATGTAGTTACTTCTACTGTCGCAGAATATTAAAAACAGTAAAGTAAAACACAAGGATTTTTACGTGGAAAACACCTGGCTCAAAAGGTGAAAAAACCACGACCTACTCCTCAGTAGGATTTTCTCAAACTCTTCACTAAATACTCTGAGCCAAACGGACTTACAAAATAAACTCTTTTGTAATCCTAGGACTAACTCTAATCCCTTTGTATTAACTAGCCCCTAGCTAATTTCTACACACCTCAGGTTAACTCTAACTTGAACAATTCGTACCTATTACATTTGCTTCTATGAAAGCTGAAAGATACAATAATAAAACTCCTACTACAATCAACTAGACTCAATAATCAATCAGATGGAACTGGTTCTTTTAGTTGATCTGTAGCCTTTTAATCGCACAATGACTCTGCTACCAAATTGACTCTGGGAACTTCGCTTTAAGACTTTTGATTCACTTCAGCTTTTGTGCGTGTCAAATTCCAGCAGAAATACATCAAGTATTTATAGAGTCAGTTGAGCTTGTCGTCCAATTCTAGTCCAACTCTACCTGGGTGAACATAATTCATTCCAAACTCAACTTCCTTTATTTTGTTACTTGCTGAATTCGACTTCAATCATCTCATCAGTTTGCAACCGTTTCGCATTAGGAGACAATCCCTTGGTTCATTGATATTTCTCATTCATAGATATCTCCTATGCATATACGGTTCATGTGCCAGATATTCAGTTCAAGATGTGTGCTCTGATGGACATGGTTCAACTGGTCAGCCATTTCTCAATCTTCAAAAGTATGTACTGACATGGATCAACAAATTCCCCTTTTTTGATGATGACAAATTTCATGCTTAATCATGTATACACTACAACCACTTTGTATGGTTTTAAGCATTAATCATAGAGAATCCAGGTTCATTAGGTTATAAATATCACTTTAAAAAAAACTTTTTGAAAAAGTTCAGATATCTTCGCCCTTTTGGCATCATCAAAAAGTTTGCAAAATGATACACTTGCCAGATTTATTAATTATTACTCATGGCCATTGAGGCAACTGCAGGTGCATAGCATGATTAATCAACACAAAGAAGCCAATAAATCTTAGCTAACTAAGAAATTGAGACAAGTCAATAACTAGAAGCAAAATTCATTGATTAGTAACGATTATCAACACCATACAAAAAAACAAAAACAAACCAACCATGAGCAAAAAACAGAGTAAAAATA
>ML388015.1:20205-55067 GCA_005239525.1 Nicotiana knightiana | reverse complement strand
TTTTTTTTTTTTTTTTTTTTCACAACAGTACAGCTATTTTTTCCTTTTCCCCTTTTTTTTCTAAGTGATTTCAAACTCTTTATTTCAATTGTTCCCCTAAAAAACCAACCTACCACCCCACACTTTACTTTTCTATATTTCATCACATTTCCAGTGCTTACGATAGGTGATAAGGTTTAAATATATGATCGATTCAAATAAAGGGGTATGGCTTGTAATGTGGTTACCAAAGAAACATGATTATAGGCTCAACGGGGTTAACTATGATACATAACAATTAAGCGGGTAAAATGTACACAGCTGGCTCAACAAAGAAACGCCTATATCATTTCCAAGACTAAACAAAACTACTATTTCACTTTGCACACACACGGGGCAAGTTCTAGACATCAAATGCAATGCACAGAATAACATACAAACCTCACACACACATGGCACATAACTCACTCAGGATTGGATCTATCACGACACTCCAGTCAAAGCAGTTAAGCACTTAAGAATCCATGATTTAAGGTATTTATCCTAGAGTCAAAAATTGAGCCTAAGCGTCACAACCAGAGTACTCACTATTCTCAAGGCATCACAAAGTTCTGAGATATTGCTGCGATTAATTTCTCAACCATGTGGTTCCTACTCCTAAAAATTAAAAAAAAAATTGCCTACACCCGGTTCAATTAAAAACCCTTGGAAAAGAACCGCGGTCCAAAGAAAAACCAAGGGGGAATTACTACACTACCTAAAAAAAATCTTTTTGGTATTTTCTTTAGACTTACTTCCCTCAAGAAAATCGTCCAACAGATCCATCGTCGGGAAAAGTCCACATATTTCTAAATTTTTTTTAAGAAAAAATAATAATTTAATACAATTACACTTCACTTCAGAAAGTAGTTTCTCCACCCCACACTTATGTTATGCATAGTCCTCGATGCATGATCACAAAGAAAAACATTAAAACAAGGGTGAGAAATACTCCCTGAGACCCTCTCGGGTCTAGCTCGGACATGATTCTCAATCTTTAGAGTCGGGATGACCCCACACTTAAGCTCAAACATGCCCCTCAGCTTCAACTTTGGGTACTCAGACTTCCCCTACTCTGCAAAATAAAAACAACACAAAACTCGACACTAAAAGAAAATTAAAAACAGAATAGATATACAGGATGGGTTGCCTCCCAACAAGCGCCTTATTTATAGTCGTGGCACGACTTTGCTACTCCGCTCAGTCTGGGCGCTTTCTCTTCTTCTTTCTCCCATGAAGCCTAGAATTTTTGCACGCTCTTAACGGATCTCCTTTTTCATCTCTGGTTCTTTTCCCAATTATCTTTACACCCTCAGTTTGCAACACCACCTCCTCTAGATCGCTGCCATTAACATAAGGACTCTGCTCTATCCCCTTCACGTCGACCACAGTAATCATGCACAGTTCCTCATAATGCATTGGGAGTTTAAGTGCTTGTACACATTAAAAGTGACCTCTTCATCGTCAACTCTCATTTTTAACTTCCTTGCCCTCACATCAATAATTGCTCCACCAGTAGCTAAAAATGGTCGCCCCAAAATAATGGGCACTTCCTCATCTGCCTTGTAATCAAGCACAATAAAATCAGCGGGAAGAATAAACTTTCCCACTCGAACTAGCACATCTTCAATAATTCCTTCTGGCATAACAAGCGACCTATCTGCTAACTGTAAGGTGCTTGTGGTAGGTCTAAAAACCCCCAATCCGAGTTTCTTGAACAAAGAAGATGGCATCAAATTTATACTAGCCCCTAAATCACACAGGGCTCTACCAACTTCTTGTTTTCCAAGAGACAAAGGAATTGCGAAACTCCCAGGATCCTTCAACTTAGGAGGAAGTTTACTTTGAACTCTGGCACTACACTCTTCAGTAAGTGCAACTGTTTCAAACTCTGCATGTCTTTATTTATTTGCCACAATATCTATGAGATACCTCGCATACTTAGGCACTTCTTGCAAAATTTCAACCAAAGGCAAATTCTCACTCACTTGGCTCAACATATCTCGGAATCTCTTGTACTTAGCATCATCGTTTTTCCTCTGTATTCTTTGTGGAAACGGAGGTGGTGGCCTTGTTTCAATTACTGGCTCGGTTCCTTTATCATCTTTCTCATTCCCCTCAACTGGTTTGGTAACTAATTCTCCCCCAGGATGAGCTGTATTCTTCTTTGTTTTTGGAGCTTCTTCTAGTATTCTTCCATTTCTCAAGGTAATTGCATTGACTTGAGCCTTAGGATTAGGCTCAATATCACTAGGAAGAGCTCCTACTGGTCTGGTATTTTGGGAATTGGCAAGTTGCCCCAGTTGACGTTCCAAGTTTCTCATTGTTGCTGCTTGGGCCTGGTGATCAACCATTATTTTCTGACNTACCCACAAAATATACAGACTCTGAATTTGCTGGGCATAGATTGCTCATGTGACCCTCTCCACAAACTTCACAAAATACCTGAATCTGTTGAACTGGTTGCACTGGCTGGGCCTGTTGCTTGTTAATGATCAGGTTCATCTGATTGACTTGGTTAGTCAAAGTAGAGATCTGAGTTGATAATGCTGAGACAACATCTAGTTCAAGAACCCCTGGTGACTTTTGAACCACATTCCTTCCCATCTCACCTTGCCAGTCTGGATTGCTTTTGGAGAATTTGTTCAATAATGCAAATATTTCATCATAATTCTTCTCCAACACCTGACCTCCGGTTGCTGCATCTACCATAATTTTTGTCCGCGGATGGAGCCCTTCAATGAAAGTGTGAACTAACACTTCGTTTGTATGATTGTGATGAGGACAGTCTCTGAGTAGCCCCTTAAACCTTTCTCATGCTGAATATAAAGATTCGCATGCTTTCTGTTTAAAGGAGCCTATCTCACTTCTGATCTTTGCAGTCTTGCCTGAAGGGAAGAACCTTGCCAGAAATTTTCTCGCCAAATCGTTCCATGTTGTAATGGAATTAGCTGGTTCTGCCTTCAGCCATCGCTTTGCTTCGCCCAATAGAGAGAATGGGAAAAGCGTGAGCCTCACATAATCTGGCGTGACCCCATTAGTGATATAAGTATCACTGATTTCCAAGAAATTTAGAATGTGCTGTTGTGGATCCTCGTGTGGAAGACCCATAAACTGCCCGTTTGCATGAAGTAGTTGGATCATGCTCTGTTTCAGCTAAAAGTGCCTAGTGATTCTGGGTTTCACGATGCTGGAGGTAACATTAGCAATACTGGGCATTACCACCTCCTGAACATCCATGTGTTGTTCCTCTGCCATGTTCACAGGAAATTGGATGAGGTCCTGAATATTGTCTGTATCTCTTGCTTCTCGAAACCTCCTGTGAAATGTTCTCTCAGGTTCGGGGTCAAAGCCGTCAAGTCTGTCTTGGCTTCTGACCCACGCATTCAATCGAAGTTCCTGAGATTAGAGAAAAACTCACGTGACGCTAGACTCAATGAAATAAAAAAATTAAAGAAATTAACTAGAAAGTAGTCTATATTCAAGTCCCCGGCAACGGTGCCAAAAACTTTTTGGTCCCAAACGCCCACGCAAGTATACATGGTCGTAGCAAGTAATATAATGTTAAATCGAATGTCGAACCCACAGGGACTTGCGTAAACTACTTGCTGAATCACTCTAATTGTTATTTAATCAAAGCCAAAATAAAATCCAGGAATGTAAGTAATTTATACTACGAATCTATGGAATAACTAATTATCAAGTACGAAAGTATTGTTTTGTATTCAGTAGAGGCAAATATTCAAGGGTTGTGATCAATTCACCGNAGATTAACGCCCATATTCCTATGAAATTAATCTATTAGAACCTACTAAGATTACGATGTTTAATTAAGCACGGTGACTAGGTATATTCCTTTCCTAACCACAAATCCGCTCCCCTGAAGGGTTAAGATCATGCTCTCTTCAATTCTTCTCTAATCTATATACAGCTTTCCCAAGCATAATATAGATAATATATAGAACCAAATTGCTGGCCAGACAATTAAGCAATCAGAATTGAAGAAACAACCATATATTTAGTGAACTATAATCAAGGTTAAATTAATGTCGAATAACAATATTCATGGCTAAACCACAACCCCTGAAAAATGGGTGTTTAGCCACTCATGTTGTAATCAAACAATTGCATAAGTGTTGCATACATTGAAAATACTAGAATAAGATGAAGAAAACTGAGAAATCTTTCGCTTCCTAATGATCCCGTGTGTATCTTCTCTCCAAAATGGCATACCTCTCCCAAAGTTGTGTTTTTGGATCTATTTATATGTTTTGGGACAAACCCTAAACGTGTAGGATACTTCTAGTCAAACGGGGAAACACTTAAAACCTTCAAAACTCGGACTGGGCCGGATCAGGGACCAGGCGTTACAGGCCACCCTCCTGGCTAACGCCTGGCCAGGTCTAGCGTTATGGGTCAAACGCCCCCCAAATGCCTGGTCTTACTAGGCTTTATAGCCCAAACGCCTGGCTAAAGCCTGGTATGACCAGGCTTTACAGCTCAAACGCCCAGCTATAGCCGGGTTCACTCTTTTTTGACTCTTGAGCATTTTTTGACGTTTATGTATCCATTTAGCTCGGCTTCCATCTCCAATTCACTTACACATGAAATAGACTCCATTATGCACATACGACGTGTATTTTTATCATTAACGCACATAAAATGTAAGGCACATAATGCTTTAAACCATGAATTATAGCCACACATCACTCCCTCAGTGATTCTTAGTTCTAGACTCCTCTCATTCTTTGGACCATCCATCTTCATTGTCTGCCTTCTCTGTTCATAGGCAGTGAGGTTTCCAATCAGCTCATCCAATCTCAGGGTTGCCATATTTTTGGATTCCTGGATAGCAGTGATTTTGATTTGCCAGGAAATAGGCAAGACCGTTGTTAGGATCTTCTCAACCTTGTCCTCTTCAAGAATGACTCTACCAAGAGACTTCAGTTCATTAGTCAAGGTTGTGAACCTTGTGTACATCTCTTGGATAGTCTCTCCTTCTTTCATAGTGAAGTTTTCATACTGAGAGTATAATAGAGTGCCTCTTGACCTTTTTACCTGAGGTGTTCCTTCATGGGCTACTTGCAAGGTATCCCAAATATCTTTCGCAGTGGTGCAACTTTGGATTCTGTTGTACTCGTCTGGACCTAGTCCACACACTAGCCACTTTTTGGCCTTTGCATTCTTCTCCCATTTCTTCAGATCCTCAGCAGTGCAATCAGCTCTAGTCTTTGGTATATCTATACCTTTAGCAGTCTTCATCATGGTAGCTAGAGGACCATCAGTGACTCTGTCCCAGAGTTCATAGTCTTCTCCGATTAGGTGATCTTTCATCCTATTTTTCCACCAAGAGTAATAATGGCCATTGAAGAGTGTTCGCCTTGCAGTTGATTGACCTTCCCAATTTCCAGGTGGTGCACTCATCTTGATCTTCTCCAAGGTGTTAGCCTTTTAAGGATAACCTGCTCTGATACTAATTATTGTGTTAGACATCAATACCTCACAAGAAGATAAGTTACTTTGTGTGGTACCCAATTTTCGAGTATTGTCTCAATAGAAGAACCTGGTTCTTCTTGATGTACTTACTTCTACTATCGCGGAATATTAAAAGCAGTAAAGTAAAAATACAAGGATTTTTACGTGGAAAACACCTGTCTTAAAAGGTGAAAAAGNTGTAGTAAGTAGCCCCTAGCTAATTTCTACACACCTCAAGTTAACTCTAACTTGAACAATGCGTACCTATTACAATTGCTTCTATGAAAGCTGAAAGATACAATAATAAAACTCCTACTACAATCAACTAGAGTCAATAATCAATCAGATGGAACTGGTTCTTTTAGTTGATCTGTAGCATTTTAATCGCACAATGACTCTGCTACCAAATTGACTCTGGGAACTTTTCTTTCCGACTTTTGATTCACTTCAGCTTTTGTGCTTGTCAAATTCCAGCAGAAATACATCAAGTATTTATAGAGTCAGTTGAGCTTGTCGTCCTATTCTAGCCCAACTCTACCTGGGTGAACATAATTCGTACCAAACTCAAGATCCTTTATTTTGTTACTTTCCTTGCTGAATTCAACTTCAATCATCTCATCAGTTTGCAACCTTTTCGCATTAGGAGACAATCTCTTGGTTCATTGATATTTCTCATTCACGAATATCTCCTATGCATATACGGTTCATGTGCCAGATATTCAGTTCAAGATGTGTGCTCTGATGGACCTGGTTCAACTGGTCAGCCATTTGTCAATCTTTAAAACTATGAAGTGACATGGGTCAACACTTCGGCAGTGCACATTTATTTTTATTTTGTTGGCCCATGCCGTTTGTCTTTCAACCCATTATGCGCATGTTATTGCTTGATATCTTCATAACTGATAAACTGATAGATATCAGGGGAGATGAATTGAAAACTTGTATGTTTTGCGGTGATATTCGATACTTATTTCTTTACTACCCATGCATACATGTTATCTTCCTTAAATTTTACTTAAAACATATTACTTTGACCCTAGTAAGTGCCACGTCGATCTCTCGTCACTACTTCTTCGAGATTAGGCGGGATACTTACTGGGTACATATTGTTTATCTACTCATGCTACGCTCTGTGCTTAATTGTATAGGTTCTGAGGCAGGTGCATCGGGGTATCAGTCCGGAGCTCGTTCTTGATTTATACCTGGTCGAGGCTTCACGGTGTGCTGCTTCTCTTGACGACATGCATTCGCACTTTGGAGCTTTTCTTTTTGCTATTTCTTGTCTATATTTTTCTCAGACAGTAGGGCAGACTTTTATCCCTTTTGATTTTACTCTACTAGATGTCTGTAGACTTGTGACACTAGTTTCTGGCACACACATTAGTAGACTATTCTTTTGGAATGTAATTATTACATTATGACTCTTACGGTTATTTCTGCTTAAAGTTTCCTAAGCTATTAGTTGTACCTAATGTCTTATACTTAAACCAACTAAGTGTTGGGAATGTCTTAGTAAATTAAATGAAACTCACTAGTAAATTGATGCTGGCTTGATCGACCACGCTGTTGGGCGCCATCGTGAACTGGATTAGGATTCGGGTCGTGACATTTATTATTTGTATTACAAAAGTGTTAACGGATTATATTTATATTATTTAGATAGTAAATATTAATGTGATTCAAATTAAAAGTTTGACCATGTTTGACCTATTAATTTAACTCGTTTACTTAATACTAATAACTTCTTTCGTTTCTTTAATTTGCATGTCAAAGATGTTTAGTATTAATTCTTCTATTTTCATTCATTCATTACTAATAATGCATGACATAGATTAATCGATATAGGTCGAGATATTTTATTTTTACTATTAGTCGATATAGGTCAAACGTTTTGTTTTTAATATTCATCGATTCATCTAAGTAAGTTATAAGTCGATGAATCAATTTACAAATAGATATATTTGATGATAAATTATATATACTAATTATGATCTTCACAAGTCTATCCCTAAAAGAACTGATTCTGTGGTCCTAGCGCTTCGTGTTCTTATATATATATATATATGGCTATACTTACACACACGCGCGCACACACACACATTTCATTGTAATAGTTTAACTATATGTATAGCTTGTTATAGTATATGTTAGTGTGTGTGTATATATAACAAACGCTTTGTTGTACTACTTTAACTACATATATAGCATGTTATAGTATATGTTAGTGTATTCATTATTTGTATTACAAAAGTGTTAGCGGATTACATTTATTTTATTTAGATAGTAAATATAAAAGTGATTCAAAAGTTTGACTTGTGTTGACATAATAACCGACCAACTTTGGTCGGTAAATGCTTCCTCCCCATTAACCGACCAACTTTGGTCGATAATTTTAAATATAAATTCTTTAAATTTTATAAAATATTTTAAATAATAAAATAATTATTAAAATTTAAAAAAGTGGATCCACCTTACCGACCAAAGTTGGCCGGTAATCCAAAAGTTTCTTTGATTAAACAAGTTTGACCAGCTCGGTCAACTTGTTGACCAATTACCGACCAAAGTTGGTCGGTATTTATTTTTATAAAAATGTAAAATATTTTTTTTTTCAGTTTTCGTCCAGCCTGGACAGTTTTTGGTCGCTTTTTTTGACCGACCAATGTTGGTCGGAAATTTTTGGTCGATTTTTAGCGGATTTCTAGTAGTGTAATTTGATGTCATTATTACACCAAGGAAAAGCTTATTGTCGATAAAAACTGTAAATCATTGTTATGCCCATCTTCCCAGCCGACTTCTGTATTCAGTTCCAAAAGCATTATTTGACAGCTATTTTCGCACCAAATGATGGATTATCACTTTTTCTCGATAAACATCCCATTAAACCAAAAATAAGTTACAGTTGCTTTGACTTCTAAAGGCCTTACAAATTGTAGCGGAAGACTTCAAAGTCAAATTGTTGACAAATTTATTTATCTTTAAAAAGAAAAATTAAAAAACTAAAAAGCAGACGAAGAAGCTTAAACCCTGCAACAAGTTCAATCTAGAATGTCAATTTGCAACGAGAAATGGGCACTAATTTACGGTTGATTTACAACGAAAATGAGCAAATTATAGATTAAAGGCTGAGTTGCAAGTTGGAATATTCTAATTTTCTTCTTTAATGTTGATGTTATATTGATACGCTCTCTGTGTTTTTTATCTATAACTTAAGTAAAACAAATTTGTTCCTCAACATATTTGTCACTCTAGAATAAGTAGACGTCATTATTTTTTCTCAAATTCCTTCTTTATTGCTCCAAGAAGGCATATAGTCATCAATTACACAGGGAGATATAAGAGAAATTAATCCAATACCCCTTATAAGTAATAATTAACATTATTACGGATCGTTTGGTTTGAGTACGACTTATGTCGGGGTAAGTTATGGTGATAATTAAGTTATGTTGGGATTATTTTTTATCCATTGTTTGGTATGTTGTATTAAATATGACAATTGCATAATTTGTAAGAAGAATGTATAAGTTATACCGGTGCTAATACCGGGATAACTTATACCTGGTTTGCTAATCAAACGAAGTATTAAGGTGGTATTAAATCTTTATACCAGCCTTATACCTTCTTATACCTCATACCAAACGACCCTTAAGTGAGTGTTTTAGTGGACGGCCACTGCTTGAGAGACTCAAACCCTAACGTGGAAACTTCGAATACGAAACTGGGTTCTCTTCTAGCAACCTATAAAACATGTTTAATAGAGAAAGATATGAAACTCTTGGGATATTTCATGTGTAGAACCGACCATTAAATATGCTAAATAGTCTAAAGGGTTAATTACCAAGTCTCTCTTAGAAAATACGAGAATGTTTTGCACTAATTTTCTTGTCTCACCAACCAACTTCAAGAAAATTTTGACTCATTTTCGGCTCTCTCATTTCCTAATTAGTCATAGTTTTGTACTTGCCTTTCTATATATATAGCCCATTCATTTGGCTCTCTCATCACCACCATCAATTCCATTTCTATTCTCTTCATTGGCAGATCAAAGAACTATACTTAGGGAAAATGGTTTCGGCTACCGCACACACATTTCTATTTCTTGTAGTGTTTTCGTTCATGTTTAGCGTTGGTCTGGCCAACTTTAACTACAGTTGGGGACCAGGAAACTGGAACAAAACCAATTGCCCCTATGGTAATAATCACCCAAATGCTACTCAAACCTCAAACAAATTCATTGTTGGTGGTTCAGAAAATTGGCATTATGGCTTCGACTACATGGATTGGGCTCGCAAGAATGGCCCTTTCTTTATTAATGACACATTAGGTACGTCTTCTTTTATTTATAAATTAAAATTTCTCTTTACGCATAACGAATAACTTATATGCACGGACGCATCACTTCAAAATTGAGAGAGAGAAGAAAACTTAATTATATATACAATTTATATAAGTGTATTTTAGTATGTTGTAACGAGTACATAATATACTTTATTTGACAGGTTATTAATCCCATTTTTATAAACGATTACTTGTCTTATTCTTTTATATGTGACCTTAGTAAGTTGAAATTAAACTGGATTTTTTTACTAAATTGACACCCACTATAACAGAATATGGTGCATGCATGTTATTATTTACTCGTTAATTTAAAATTCTAAATTCGTCTCTACTTATATCGTACAGTTTTCAAGTATGATCCACCAAACCCAAGTGGTGGATTTCCACACAGTGTGTACTTATTACCAAACTATTGGAGCTTCATCAAGTGCGACTTCAGAAGGGCTAAGAGGATAGCAAATCCGAACCAGGGTGCAGGTGAAGGATTTGAGTTCGTGCTGAAGAAAATGCAGCCTTATTATTTTGCCTGTGGAGAGCATGAGGGAATCCATTGCAACAATGGAACAATGAAGTTTGTCGTGATGCCACTCAAACGTTGGCCTTTCTAAGTTGACGATGAGTTCTTGTAGGCTCTTGTCGGAGAATGCCGATCGACCAAATACAGTAGTTTGGAATTTCGTTTTTAATTTGTTGTGATTGGAGTTTTGATTTATAAAGGACCTATGATAACATATATCTATAGCTATTACATGTTCCGATATTTGAATTGTTGACAAAGTCGTGACTATATTTGTTTAAACATATATAAAAGTTAAATTACAAGGGCCAAACAGTCAATTTTTTGGAAAATAGTTCTTACAAGAGCCTTTTTTTTTTTTTTTTTTTTTTTTTTTTTTTTTTTTATTCATTTTTTTTTTTTTTTTTTTTTTTTTTTTTTTTTTTTTTTTTTTTTTTTTTTTTTTTTTTTTTTTTTTTTTTTTTTTTTTTTTTTTTTTTTTTTTTTTTTTATGAAAATACGGAGATGATATTACTAAAAGAAAGATTGTATAGTCATTACATAGTTCCTGAGGATGTTACTATTGCCTAACTTGGCAAGCTTGTTACAAACACTAGAAATAAGATACTTAGTATTATTAATAATTTCATGCTTGTCCTTGGATAATTGAGAATCAACAAAAAGGAGTGGACTTGCATGGTAAAAACATTTAGTAGGGATAAAGCTTTTCACTGCTTCCTTCGCCAGTAGGTGCACAACTGTATTTCCTTCTCTGAAAGTTATGTTTCAGAATTAGAATCTTCAACTGGTGCATCAACAAATATTTACAAATATTGTGAATTTGAAATGAAGAATAGAAACTCCCCACAACTACAATCGAATATCATGGTCACCTTCTAGCGGAAAGTCACCAGAAATTAATTTAGCTTATCCTTGTGCTGTCTTTCCATTGCACCAAAATAGACTTATGAGTATATAAGGAAATTAAAAGACTTATTTGTTTGTTTTGTGTTATTAGTACAAAATATTTTTTAAATTTCGGTATATAGAAATTTCTGTATTAAGGGTTAATAATTATTAGGGTATCAAATGGTATTAACGAGTTGATTCATAAAACGGCTTGAGTCGCCAATTCAGTCATTTTCGGTTGTTTATTTGTTCTTTTATCGTTTCTTATTAGCCAAATCAAATCGAAAAAGGTCTTTGTTTTATCAATCATGATTATATATATCTAACCAACTTTATTATGTTTTGATAAATTTTATTATGGGTCAATCTGGCATATATGCACTGTCCAATTGGCCCAAACTTTTAGATAGTCTAATATGGATTAGACCCAAATTGACTCAACATTGAATAGATGTTTATTTCTCTTGAATTATTTACTTGTATTTTTAGGAAAATCATAATTTTTATAGGTTTAGAAAAATTCATTGTCCTAATAGATTTGGAAAAGGAAAACTTATAGTTCTTATCAAATTAGGAAACTTTTTACTTATAGGATTGGGACTATTTGGGATATATATATATATATATATATATATATATATAGGGGTTGTAGTTGGGGATCCTATAGATTGTACTGTATTTTTCTTCTCATTCATTGTGGAAAACCCTCTCTGCTTTTGCCCCGAGGATTAGGCTTAGCCGAACCTCGTTAAATCTTTGTGTTGATTTTTCTTCGTTATTTGCTTTGTGTGCGATTGTGTGCTAGTTAACCCACGATATTCCGCAATAATTGGAATCAGAGCAAAGTTTGGGTTTCTACATATAATGTAGGGTTAAGATGTCTTCATCATCTTCAACAAAGGACGAAGTAGAGAAATTTGAAGGGGGTTCTAGTTTCAGTCTATGGAAGATTAGGATGAAACCCTGGTATTACAAGGGTTATGGAAGGCAATGGATGAGGATTTTCTTGAAGAGATGAAAGAGACAAAGAAGGAAGACCTGAAGGAGAGGACTTTGAGTGCGATATTCATGAGCGTTACAGATAACATTTTTCGGAAAATTGCTAAAGAAACTTCTGCAGCAACGGCATGGAAGAACTTGGAAGATCTGTATTCTAAGAAATCGCTAACAAACCGCCTCTACCTGAAAAAGATGTTATACAATCTCCTTATGAATGATGGTACACATGTTAAAACTCATATTGATGAGTTTAATTCAATTATAACGGACCTGAAGAATGTGGATATCGAAATTGAGAGTGAGGATCAAGCCTTGATTGTGTTATGTTCTTAACCACTGTCCTATGATACTTTTGTCAATACGCTGTTATATGGGAAATACAGCATTTCACTGGAAGATGTTAGTAATGCACTAAAATCTAAAGAGTTGAAAAAGAGCTTTCCAGACAGCAGAATTGAGGGTGAGGGTCTTGTGATTAGAGTAAGAACACAACAAAAGGACTTTAACAGAAAAAAGTCAACCGCCAGATCAAAGTCTAGATCAAGGAAACGACATTGTTATGAGTGCGGGAAGCAAGGTCAGTACAAGAGAGATAGTCCTAAGCTGAAGGAGAAAAGAGGGAAGCATAACATAGATAATTCGGCAAATATTGTTAACACTGGCAATAATTCTGATGACAGTGACTATGTAGGGGAAGTCTGTGTTGTGAGTTCTAGTCATGGGCAGAATTTTTGGGTTCTTGATTCTGGTGCTACTTTCCATATGTGTCCACACAAGAATTGGTTTATAACTTACAGGAAAATGAGTGGGACTGTCTACATGAGAGATGATAATTCATTACCAGTAGAGGGGGTTGGTAACATCAAGTTGAAAATGTTCGACGGAATTATCAGAAACATTGAGTGTTGACATGTTTCTCTTTCGACTTTGGATGATCAAGGATATAGATTCACTTCGAGAATGGAATATATAAGGTGTGTAAAGGCTCCATGGTACTCATGAAGGGTAAAATACATTCTAAATTGTATCATCTTCAGGCTAGTGTAGTTGAAGAGGAAGCTGTTGTAGCTTCTAGGAAAAGTGATCTGAATCAGTCTCGGTTATGGCACTTGCGACTTGGCCATATGAGTGAAAATGGATTGTCTTTGTTGAGTAAGCAGAATTTGTTGAATGGGTACAAAAATCAAGTTTTGAATATTTGTGAGCATTGTANCATCTCATTGGGAAAAAGAAAGGAGGGAATCCAAATAAAAACGGAAAAGATGTTGCTTCAAATATGGCCAAAATTCAAATCACAAAAGAATGTAGTCTATTTTCTGAAAAAGCTTGAGAAACATGAGCGTCATGTGGTCAAACTGTGAATAGAAATGAGTTAGATTTTGAAAGAAATTTTATTTTTATCGGCACAATATGCTTCTCATATCTGTGATGACCCAAAAGGTCATCCCGTGTAATTTTAGTTAAATTTGTGTTCCGAGGTTGTGAAAACCTCCTTATATCTCACATCGATTTGTGTGTACAATCCGGGTGTATAGCCGGGAAGCCGTTATGTGAAAATTTGATAAATATGATATTTTTGTGTTGAAATTTGAATAAAGTTAGCTTTGATCAACATTTTTGGTAAACGGATCCGGATCCGTGATTTGACGGTCCCGGAGGATCCGTAGGAAAATATGGGACTCGGGCGTACGCCCGAAATCGAATTCCGAGGTCCCAAGTCCGAGAAATAAATTTTTAAAGAAAATTATTTTCTGAAAAATATAAAGATTTTTGAAAATAAGATTTGATTTGAAACCGGGCCGTATTATGGTTCCGGAGACCGGAACAGATTCAGTATGTTTTATAGGTGTTATCTGTGAAATTTGGTAAGAAACAGACTTAGTTTGACGTGATTCGGATCGAAAATGGAAAATTTAGAAGTTTTGGAAGTTTAAAAGAATTTCATTGATTTTGAGGTTTAATTCGATGTTTATGACGCTATTTTGGTGTTTTGATTACTTGAATAAGTCCGTACGATATTTTTGAGGTTGTGTGTATATTTGGTTTTGAGCCCCGAGTGCTCGGGTGAGTTTCGGGTAGGTGTCGGAGTGCAAAAAGTGGTAAAAATCTGGTGTGATATTGTTGTTGCTGGTGTCCAGGTATTTTGCCCTATGCGAACGCACTCAAGGGAGTGCGAACGCACAGGGTAAAGTGGGGTCAGGGTAAATTTTGTACTATGAGAACGCACCACATAGGATGCGAACGTGGAGGGTAAGTTTGGGGACACTGTGCGAACGCACCAAGTAGGCCGCGAACGCACAACATAGGAGGGGTACCTGGGGGCTGGGTGTGTTTACCCTGTGCGAACGCGGCCCGACAACCGTGAACTCATAGGCCTGTGTCACCAACCCTCCGCGAACGCGGCCAGGGGTCCGCGAACGCGGAGAGTAAATTGCACAGTCATTTTTAAAGTCAAAACCAGAAAACTTATACGGGAATTTGGTCATTTTTCATAAACTCTTTCTTCTCCACACCCCATAGGCAATTTTTGAAGAGCTTCATCACCATAACCTCTTAGGTAAATAATTCTAACCTTGTTTTCTTCCATTTTCATTAACATCCACTAGATTCTAGGCCTAAAAATATGGGATTTAAGGTAGAAAATTAGGGATTTGGATAGAATTAGGTCTTTTTGATTAAACAAATTACATATTCGGGCTCGTAGGGGAATGGGTGATCGGGTTTTGATCCGAACCTCGTGTTTGGATCAAGCAGACACGGGGTCGATTTTTGGAATTTTGGGAAGAATGTTGAGAATTCTATAATTAAGCTTGGGAATTGAATTGTTTAGCATTTATTGATATTATTGAGTCGATTATGTATAAATACGATTGTTTCGGAGTCGGGTTCGAAAGGAAAGGTGGTGCTAGAGGCTTGATTTGGATTCTTGGAGTCGAGGTAAGTGTTTGGCCTAACCTTGGCTTGAGGGAATATGTATTGAGTCCTAATTTCTACGTGTTTATTACATGTTCAATATATAGGTGAGGTGACGAGTACCTATATGTTGTTGTCAAGCATGACCGTGAGTCAGAAATTTGCAATTTATGATATTTATTGGCTTTTACTATGTTTATGGGTTTAATATCAATTTGATAGCAATTCATTTGGTGGAAATTCTTAGATGTGGGTATTGTTGAGTAGTTGATCGGTTGAGGAACTTTATGTTGGATTATACACATATATAGGATTGGTTATAGTTGTGTCCCTTGCCAGGACAGTATTATTCGTGTTGATTATTCTGTGCATTTAAGGTTTCTTATTTGTTGATTTTCATGCCAACTGTTATTTTATATTATTATGCACGAGGGGGTATTCCGTGCCATGTAGTAAGATGTTATGCACGAGGGGACATTCCGTGCCGTAATTGTGATGTTTTATGCACGAGGGGACATTCCGTGCCATGTTTATGTTGTTTATGCACGAGGGGACATTCCGTGCCATGTTTATGTTGTTTATGCACGAGGGGACATTCCATGCCGTGTTGACGATATATATATGCACGAGGGGACATTCTGTGCCGTGATTGTGATGTTTTATGCACGAGGGGACATTCAGTGCCATGTTTATGTTGTTTATGCACGAGGGGTCATTCTGTGCCATATTTTATATTGTTATGCACGAGGGGACATTCTGTGGCTTGTTATGCTAAATATATGCACGAGGGGACATGCCGTGCCGTTTCTCTTCACTGTTTAATTCGTGTTGTTAATTCCCGTTATTATTTTTGGATATTTAGACTGTTTCTTCGTTCCGTCATTTCAGTATTTGCTATCCCTTTTCCCCAGCATGTTTCCCCGTTATTGTACTTACTGTTTATTTCTTGTGGTTATTTCCTGTTATATTTTATTTAAACAGCACATGTGATATTATTTATCGTGTCCTAGCCTCGTCACTACTTCGCCGAGGTTAGGCTCGGCACTTACTCAGTATATAGGGTCGGTTTGTGCTGATACTACACCTGCACTTATTTATGTCGTTCAGATTACGGAGACGGACCCGGTGGGCATTGATCGAGGGAGTATCCTTCGTCACCTCTTTTCTCTCTTCTTTTCATGTCTTTATGTATTTCCAAGACAGTAGCACTTTGTTCATTCAGACCTTTATATGTAGCAATCATAGACAGTCCGTGAAATTGTGACACCAGATTTTGGGAGTTGTTATTAAGGATTTTTGTAATATTGTTTAATTAAGTTGTTAGACTGCACTTCTTTCGCATTCTTATTTCTGTTTGTTCTTGTATATCACTTTTTAAATACTAAATAACAAAGGAATAAATTAGAATAACCAGTAACATTGGCTTGTCTAGCGGGTTCAACATTGGCTTGTCTAGTGGGTTCAACGTTAGACGCCATCACGACCTGTAGGTGGGATTTCAGGTCGTGACAGTTGGTATCAGAGCACTAGGTTGCTTAGGTCTCACAATTCACGGACAAACTTGGTAGAGTCTAAGGGATCGGTACGGACATGTCTGTACTTATCCCCCAGAGGCTGCAAAGTAAAGGAATAACTTCTCATTTCTTCTTCTCTGTCGTGCGGTTTGAATTCTAAATGCTAACTGATTTTCTATCGCAGATGGCGAGAACGCGTGCTTCCTCATCTACTGATCAACAGCCCGATCCTCGTGTTGCAGCTCTTATGAGGGGCCGAGGCTGTGCTAGAGGCAGAGGCAGAGCCAGGGATCAGCCTAGAGCAGCAGCCCCAGTAGAGGACCTATAGGTACACTTTGCCGGTGAAGTTCCTGCTCAGGCAGTTCCAGTCGGACCAGCTCAGGTCCCAGAGGGGTTCATTGCCACCCCGGTTCTTCAGGACGCTCTGGTCCGTTTAGTGGGCCTTATGGAGAGCGTGGCTCAGGCTGGTCTTCTTCATACCGCACCAGTCGTCTCTCGGGCTGGGGGAGGGATCCAGAGCACTAGGTTGCTTAGGTCTCACAATTCACGGACAAACTTGGTAGAGTATAAGGGATCGGTACGGACACGTCTGTACTTATCCCCCAGAGGCTGCAAAGTAAAGGAATAACTTCTCATTTCTTCTTCTCTGTCGTGCGGTTTGAATTCTAAATGCTAACTGATTTTCTATCGCAGATGGCGAGAACGCGTGCTTCCTCATCTACTGATCAACAGCCCGATCCTCGTGTTGCAGCTCCTATGAGGGGCCGAGGCTGTGCTAGAGGCCGAGGCAGAGCCAGGGATCAGCCTAGAGCAGCAGCCCCAGTAGAGGACTTATAGGTACACTTTGCCGGTGAAGTTCCTGCTCAGGCAAATCCAGTCGGACCAGCTCAGGTCCCAGAGGGGTTCATTGCCACCCCGGTTCTTCAGGACGCTCTGGTCCGTTTAGTGGTCCTTATGGAGAGCGTGGCTCAGGCTGGTCTTCTTCATACCGCACCAGTCGTCTCTCAGGCTGGGGGAGGGATCCAGACTCCTGCCACCGGCACACCAGAGCAGCTAGCTCCTCAATCCCAGACTCCAGCACCTCAGGCAGCTGGAGCAGCTCAGCCGAGTTTTGTGGCACAGACAGTTGAGGGGGCAGCTATGTCTGCCGATGCTTTGTGGAGATTGGACCGGTTCACCAAGCTATTTTCTACTACATTTACTGGTGCACCATCAGAGGATCCACATGATTTCTTGGACAGTTGCTACGAGGTTCTTCGGAACATGGGCATCGTGGAGTCTAATGGAGTTGATTTTGCTACATTCCGTCTTTCTGGTACTGCCAAGACATGGTGGAGGGACTACTGTTTGACCAGACCATCTGGGTCTTCGCCTTTGACTTGGGCTCAGTTCTCCGAGTTATTCTTAGAGAAGTTTCTACCAGTTACTCAGAGAGAGGGTCTTCGGAGGCAGTTTGAGCGCCTCTAGCAAGGATCTATGACTGTTACACAGTATGAGACCAGGTTCATTACTTTGGCCCGACATGCTATCATGATACTCCCCACTGATCGTGAGAGGGTGAGGAGGTTTATTGAGGGTCTAGCTCAACCTATTAGACTCCAGATGGCCAGAGAGACAGGTACTGATATTTCATTCCAGGAGGCGGCCAATGTGGCCAGGCGTATTGAGATGGTCTTATCACAGGGCAGTGGTCAGGGGTCTGACAAGATACCTCGCCATTCCGGTCGATTCAGTGGTGCCTCATCTGGAGGCAGAGATTCCTTTGGCAGAGGTCATCCTCCTAGGCCATTCCAGTCGGCACTTCAGGTATCCCGCAGTGCACCATCAACTCCTATCAGTGCACCGCCACTTCAGAGCTTCCAGGGTGGTTATTCTGGTCGACAGGGACAGTTTCAGGGTTAGCATTCTCAACAGTAGAAATCTTGTTACACTTGTGGTGGTATGGGGCACATTTCCAGGTTTTGCCCCCGAGCTTCTAGTGATTCTTAGTATCAGGATTCCCGAGCTATGATTCCCGCACCAGGTGCACCCCCACCCCCTCAGTCAGCTAGGGGTGGAGGTCGAGGTGCTAGAGGTGGAGGCCATACAGTTAGAGGTGGAGGACCTGCCACGAGAGGTAGGGGTCAAGCCACAGTAGGTCGACCCAGAGATGTTCAGACTGGAGGGGCTCCGCCCCGATGCTATGCTATTCCTGCTAGGCCTGAGGTTGAGGCCTATGATGCAGTCATTACAGGTATGATTTCAGTTTGCAGTAGAGATGCTTCGATTTTATTTGATCCGGGTTCTACATTCTCATATGTGTCTTCATATTTTGCCCCTTATCTGAGCATGCCCCGTGATTCCCTGAGTACTTCTGTATATGTGTCTACTCCGGTGGGTGATTCTATTGTGGTAGATCGATTCTACCGTTCATGCTTAATGGTTATTGGTGGTCTGGAGACTCATGTAGATCTTTTTCTTCTTGATATGGTTGACTTCGATGTTATTTTGGGGATGGATTGGTTATCTTCCTACCATGCTATTCTGGACTGTCATGCCAAGACGGTGACCTTGGCGTTTCCAGGAGTACCTCGTTTGGAGTGGAGAGGGACTTCTAGTCATTCTTCCGGTAGAGTTATTTCATATATGAAGGCTCGGCGCATGTTCGAGAAGGGCTGTTTGGCATATTTGGCCTATGTTCGTGATTCTAGTGCTGAGGTTCCTTCTATGGAGTCTGTGCCCGTGGTTAGTGAGTTCCCAGAAATATTCCCTGCTGACCTACCGGGTATGCCACCTGACCGGGATATTGACTTTTGTATTGAGGTGGCTCTGGGCACTCAACCCATTTTTACCCCGTCGTATCGTATGGACCCACCAGAGTTGAAGGAGTTGAAGGATCAGTTGCATGATTTGTTAGATAAAGGCTTCATCAGGCCTAGTGTTTCTCCTTGGGGTGCCCCAATGTTGTTTGTCAAGAAGAAAGATGGCTCGATAAGGATGTGTATTGACTACCGACAGTTGAACAAGGTTACTATTAAGAATAAGTATCCTTTGCCGAGGATTGATGATTTATTTGACCAGCTTAAGGGTGCTACAGTGTTTTCCAAGATTGACTTGAGATCTGGTTACCATCAACTGAGGAATAGGGAGTTTAATGTCTCTAAGACAGCTTTTCGCACTCGGTATGGGCATTATGAGTTCTTGGTGATGTCATTTGGGTTGACAAATGCCCCCGCTGCTTTTACGGAGTTGATGAACCGAGTATTCAGGCCCTATTTGGACTCATTCGGTGATTGTTTTCATTGATGATATTTTGATTTACTCTCGTAGCCAAGAGGAGCATGAGCAACACCTTCGAGTCGTCCTCCAGACTTTGAAGGATAGTCAGTTGTATGCCAAATTTTCTAAGTGTGAGTTCTGGTTGAGTTCAGTTGCATTTCTAGGCTATGTGGTATCATCATAGGGTATTCAGGTGGATCCCAAGAAGATTTCAGCAGTCAGAGATTGGCCTAGGCCCACTTCAGCTACAGAGATTCGGAGTTTCTTGGGCTTAGCAGGTTATTATCACCGGTTTGTGGATGGCTTTTCATCTATTGCAGCCCCGATGACCAAGTTGACCCAGAAGGGTGCCTCGTTCAGGTGGTCAGATGAGTGTGAGGCGAGATTTCAGAAGCTCAAGACAGCCTTGACCACGGCACCGGTGTTAGTTTTGCCCACAGGTTCAGGACCATATACCGTGTATTGTGATGCTTCACGGGTAGGACTTGGTACAGTGTTGATGTAGGGTGGCAAGGTTATAGCCTATGCTTTTCGTCAGTTGAAGGTTCATGAGAATAACTATCAAGTTCATGATTTAGAGTTAGCAGTTATTGTTCATGCGTTGAAGATTTGGAGGCATTATCTGTATGGGGTGCCATATGAGGTGTTCACAGATCATAAGAGTTTGCAATATTTGTTCGGGCAAAAGGAGTTGAATGAGGCATAGGAGATGGTTAGAGTTGTTGAAGGACTATGACATTACCATCTTATATCATCTGGGGAAGGCCAATGTGGTGGCCAATGCTTTGAGCTGGAAGTCAGCCAGTATGGGTAGTCTTGCTTATTTATCAGTCGGAGAGCGACCGATTGCTTCAGATGTCCAGGCTTTGGCCATCCGGTTCATGAGATTGGAGGTTTTTGAGACTAGCAGTGTTTTGGCCCACATTGTGGCTCATTCTTCATTATATGATCATATCCGGGCCAGGCAGTATGATGATCGTCATTTATGTGTTCTTAGAGATACGGTCCGGCACGGAGGTGCCAAGCAGGTCATAGTTGATGATGAAGTAGTTTTGAGGATGCAGGGTCGTATTTGTGTACCTGATGTTGATGGAATTTGGGGGTTGATATTGCAGGAGGCCCATAGTTCCCAATATTCCATTCATCTGGGCGCCGCAAATATGTACCTGGACTTGCGGCAGCATTATTGGTGGCGGAGGATGAAGAAGGATATTGTAGCATATATAGCTCGGTGCTTGAACTATCAGCAGGTTAAGTACGAGCACCAGAGACCTGGTGGTTTGGTGCAGCAGATTGAGCTTCCCGAGTGGAAGTGGGAGCGTATAACCATGGATTTCCTAGTTGGACTCCCACGGACTCAAAGGATGTTTGATGCGGTGTGGGCCATTGCGGATAGGCTGACCAAGTCAACACACTTCATTCCTGTATCAGTTTCGTATTCTTCGGAGAAGTTGGCAAAGATCTCCATCAGGGAGATTGTGCCTGCATGGTGTGCCTGTGTCCATTATTTCTGATCGAGGTACTCAGTTTACCTCCCATTTCTGGAAAGTATTTCAGCGTGAGTTGGGCACACAGGTTGATTTGAGCACAACATTTCATCCTCAAACGGACGGATAGTCCGAGCGTACTATTCAGATTTTGGAGTATATGTTGCGAGCATGTGTCATTCATTTTGGAGGTTCACGGGACTAGTTCTTGCCTTTAGCTGAGTTTTCCTACAACAACAACTTTCAGTCGAGCATTCAGATGGCTCCGTATGAGGCGTTGTATGGTAGGCGGTGTCGTTCGCCTATTGGGTGGTTCGAGCTGGGAGAGGCTAGATTGTTGGGTTCAGAGTTAGTCTAGGATGCCTTAGATAAAGTGAAGATTATTCAGGATAGACTTCGTACAGCTCAGTCCAGGTAGAAGAGTTATACGGATCGCAAAGTTCGTGGTTTGGCATTTATGATTGGAGACCGGGTATTTCTTCGAGTGTCGCCCATGAAGGGCGTGATGAGGTTCGGAAGGAAGGGAAAGTTGAGCCCTAGGTATATTGGTCTATTTGAGATTCTGGACAAGGTGGGAGAGGTGGCCTACAAACTTGCTTTTCCACCTGGTCTAATCAGTCGTACACCCGGTGTTTCATGTATCTATGCTTCAGAGGTATATAGTCGATCCCTCTCATGTACTTGACTTCACCGGTGTCCAGTTGGACAAGGATTTGACTTATGAGGAGGAGCCAGTAACCATATTAGCTCGATAGGTTCGTCAGTTGATATCGAAGGGTTATCCTTCGGTTCGTGTTCAGTGGAGAGGTCAGCCTGTTGAGGCAGCTACCTGGGAGTCCGAGTCCGATATGCGGAGCCGATATCCCCATCTTTTCCCCGATTCAGGTACCATTCTATGTCCGTTCGAGGACGAACGGTTGTTTTAGATGTGGAGATTGTGATGACCCAAAAGGTAATCTCGTGTAATTCTAGCTAAATTTGTGTTCTGAGGCCGTGAAAACCTCCTTATATCTCACCTCGATTTGTGTACGCAGCCCGGGCGTATAGCCGGGAAGCCGTTATGTGAAAACGGATAAAAATGATATTTTTATATTGAAATTTGAATAAAGTTGGCTTTGATCAATATTTTTGGTAAACGGACCCGGATCCGTGGTTTGACGGTCCCAGAAGGTCCGTAGGAAAGTATGGGACTTGGGCGTATGCCCGGAATCAAATTCCAAGGTCCCAAGTCCGAGAAATAAATTTTTAAAGAAAATTATGTTTTGAAAAATATAAAGATTTTTGAAAATGCGATTTGATGTGAAATCGGGCCCGTATTATGATTCCGGAGCCCGACACAGGTTCAATATGTTTTATAGGTGTTATCTGTGAAATTTGATAAGAACTGAACTTAGTTTGACGTGATTCAGATCGAAAATGGAAAATTAGAAGTTTTGGAAGTTTAAAGGAATTTCATTGATTTTGAGGTTTAATTCGATGTTTATGACGTTATTTTGGTGTTTTGATTACTTGAATAAGTCTGTAGGATGTTTTTGAGGTTGTGTATATATTTGGTTTTGAGCCCTGAGGGCTCGGGTTAGTTTCGGGTAGGTGTCGGTGTGCAAAAAGTGGTAAAATTCTGGTGTGATATTGATGTTGCTGGTGTCCAGGTATTTTGCCCTATGCGAACACACTCAAGGGAGTACGAACGCACAGGGTAAAGTGGGGTTAGGGGGTCAGGGTAAATTTTGTACTGTGCGAACGCACCACATAAGATGCGAGCGCGGAGGGTAAGTTTAGGGACACTGTTCGAACGCACCCCATAGGCGAACGCGTCCAGGAGCCCGCGAACGCAGAGAGTAAAATTGCCCAGTCATTTAACAGAACACTTATACGGAAATTTAGCCATTTTTCATAAACTCTTTCTTCTCCACACCCCATAGGCGATTTTTGAAGAGCTTCATCACCGTAACCTCTTATTTAAATAATTCTAACCTTGTTTTCTTCCATTATCATTAACATCCACTAGATTCTAGGCCTAAAAACATGAGATTTAAGGTAGAAAATTATGGATTTGGGTAGAATTAGGGATTTTTGATTATTTAGGAATTTGACCTCGTTTTGGGGTCGGATTTCAAAATAAATTACATATTCGGGCTCGTGGGGGAATGGATGATCGGGTTTTGGTCTGAACCTCGTGTTTGGATCAACGGGCCCGGGGTCTTTTTGGAATTTTGGGAAGAATGTTGGGAATTCTATAATTAAGCTTGGGAATTGAATTGTTTAGCATTTATTGATATTATTGAGTCGATTATGTATAGATACGATTGTTTCGGAGTCGGGTTCGAAAGGAAAAATGGTGTTAGAGGCTTGATTTGGATTCTTGGAGTCAAGGTAAGTGTTTGGCCTAACCTTGCTTGAAGGAATAGGTATTGAGTCCTAATTGCTACGTGTTTATTCCATGTTCAATGTATACTTGAGGTGACAAGTACCTATATGTTTGATGTTTTAGACGTCAATACCACACAAGAAGATGTCACACCTCCTTTTTCCTCCGGTAAGGGTGGACTAGGGAATTTTTCCAATTAAAGTGACATTATTCGGATTTGGAATTTATTTTAGTTTTCAGAGTCTCCACCCGGATTTTTGACGATGTTCCGGGACACCGTTTTATTTTAAAAATCCCAAACCGAGGAAATTTTGACTCTGTTTTAAGTTGTCTGCGACCAGAAATCCGAGTAAGGAATTCTGTTAACCAGGGAGAATGTGTTAGGCATTCCCGAGTTCCGTGGTTCTAGCACGATCGCTTAACTATTAATATTTGGCCTAATTATCTGATTAATTACATATTCTAAACCTATTGTGCTTTTTATCCTTCTTACTTTTTAGCTGCTTTTTAATATTTATGGAATTATTTTAATACAAGTCACGATGACGCGCACTTGTTATTTTTGGACACGTTGCAAACCGCGCCACATGAAATGTACCCGCGATTTACAACAATGCTTATTTTAATTAATGTTTTGAGTTAGATTCGGGGACATGAGTTGCCACACCCGAGTGTAGATTGTATAGTCATGACTATGGTCATGACAATTAGAAATGCCTATTTGAGGCAACGTTTGATTATTCTTTAAATTCTATAATTTTTATCTAAAAGAGGTATTTTTTAGCTTACAGGATATGTACATAAACTGTTTTTGATATTTATGGACTTATCTTGGAACAAGTCACGATGGCGTGCACTTGTTGTTTTGGACACATCGCAACCGCGTCACATGAAACGCACTCGCGATTGCTACGTGCTTATTTTTTATTATTGTTTGAAGTTAGGGTCGGGTCACATGAAGTACACCTGAATTGGAAATTACATATCACGACTATGCCACGGGAACCGTACCCATAGCCACGATAATTTATTATTAGCCATGCTTAAAGCAAACTACATATTTGAATTATTTTTCTAAAATCAGCTAGTCCTTTTTAAGTTAAACTAAAGTACTGAACATTCACATAATTGAGGGAACCATCCCCACACACCCATGTACTCTTATTCTGTTAACAAACACAGTGAATTCATTGAAGCTTTGATTTAGTATTCCTATTTTTATTTTGATCTAACATCTCATGAATGAATTTCAACTAGAAACCTTCAATTAATGAACTGAATCTAAGATGAAACTTGAAATTGGTCATTTCTGCCGAAGAGTTTTATTAATGCGACAAATTAGAACAGTGACGATGGAACTTTAATCCTGTTTCTTTCAACTCCTAACACAATGCCACACTACTGATTTACGACTTGAATTAATTAAACTAACTCAAGGAGAGAGTCAGTAGCACATAGAACCAACTGAACAAAGAAGATATGCCAAAACCAAAGAAAAATAGCAGAATTCACGACACCAATTACATCACAAACTGGTATCACATAAATCAGCTCATAAACATTCACAATCTAACAGAATCTCAACTATCATTGTATTTCGATCAGCACCATAATAAGATAAGGGGTAAGAAGATGAACCTGGATATGGAAAGAAATCTTTCAATTAATTTTGTTTAGAAGTAGATACACTTTGAGGAAGCCATCAGATCTTGAAAGAAAAAAGAAATAACAAACAAATTCCAACAACACGAACTGAAACAGCGACCCCGGATCCCGACGGCGACGAGCTCGAACACCTTCAAGCTCGATCGAGTCCTCAAATTGAACCCTGAAATTTATGGAAACAAACTTTCCCTGACCATACTGACTCCTACCTCCCTGTTTTGCTATGCCTATGCGTGCATGTATCCTTTTTTAGTTGAGAACAAAACAAAGCTCAAAAATAAATAAAAAACAGGTTCTGTGATGAGTCTTTTTAGGGGTGGATGACCGACTCCTAGGGGGCTGTTTGGAGTAGCTTTTAGAGGGGAGGGTGCCGTGCAATTATTTTTGGGTGGTTTCTCGCTTGGACGCCGGCTGTTGTGAGGTGGAGTAAGGTCGGCGGCGGTGATGGGCGATTGGTTTTTGTGGCGAGGAAGATGAAGGGTCATGGGTTGAGGGTTGTGTTTATTTGGTTTCTATTTTTTAGAGTGAAAGGGTGAGGAAGGAGGGGGTGTGGACTGATGGGTGGTTGGCGAAGAAGAAATCTGGGCGGATGTCTGCCGGCGGCGGTAGCTTAGGTTAGGAAGTGGAGGGGTCCGTTGGTGTTGAAGGGGTGATATCTCATCTCCTCCTAGCTGTGTGTGTGTGTTTCAGACAGTGTGGTCAAAAGGGACTGGGGAGGGCTCGTTTTCAGGTGAGTATTTAGGCGGAATGGAGGTGGAAGGTTGCTGAAGAGAAATGGGTTGCTGAAGGTTTGAGGTGGGCTGTCCGGCGTGAGGGGGTGGTTTGTCGCTGGTTTTAGGGGGTGAAGGAAATTGAGAAGAAGAGAGGTTTGTTTTTTTTAGGTGAGAATGAGGAGGAAGAAGATGAGTTCAGGGGAGGGGTGCGGTTGCCCCTAGTTGTGTCTGTAAGGGTGTGTTTTTTAAGGTGTAGTCTTTTTGTTGATGGTTGTAAGGTATAAGAAGGAGTCTTTTAGATTAGTGGGTATTGGGCTAAGGGGAATGGGCTTGGGCATTGGGTTGGGTCCAAGTCTGGTTGGATTTTTGTTTTGGGCTAGGAAGACTAAAAAAAACGATATAATGTGTTTATAAAAAATGAAATAAAAACTTACTCTTAATTAATCAAAATATATTAATAAAATAAAACTAAATATTAAAATTGAGACTTTCTTATAATTTTAGTTTTTGTGATAAAATAAAGTAAAAACTAGTTAAAATAGCGATATTAGACCTAAACTAAATATTTAAATGCTATACTGTGTAAAATCACGGGGAGGGTAAAAAATTACATGTTTACAGAAGATAGGTTAATTTGTGTGGTATCCAATTTTTTGAGTGCTGTCTCTCTATAAGAAC
Source organism: Nicotiana knightiana (assembly GCA_005239525.1). NCBI lineage: Eukaryota > Viridiplantae > Streptophyta > Magnoliopsida > Solanales > Solanaceae > Nicotiana > Nicotiana knightiana. The sequence goes on along the minus strand of ML388015.1, from coordinate 28,239 downwards.
CTGGTTCTTCTTGGTGTTCCAACTTCTACTGTAGCATCAAAGGAGACTTGAATTCCTTTGACTGTGGTAGTGACCCTGCCGTCCTTGACCACTGCATTACCCATGAACTCCACCAGTTCAGCTCTAGCCAACCTTCCTTCCATGTGAAGGACCATGTTCTTCCACCCCTGAACATCCAGTGTGTCCAGCAGGTATCTCATCCCAGGTTCCTCGAGAACCTTCAACAACTTTCCCTTCAGAATTGTTCTTTTACCAAACAAGGTGATTCTGTCAGTCACCTCACCAACTTCCCCCTCATCTTCTTCACTCCACTCTTTATCAACATCTTTCTTAACAACCTTCACTTTTCTTGCCTTGGACCTGGTCCTTTTAACAATTCTTATAGGTGTGGCCGACACTGTAGCTGACTTCTTTGAAGAAACCTTAGCCCTTTTTGATTTTGGTGCCTCAACCACAACAGGAGCAGTCTGCTCCTCATGATGGACCAGGTCCATCGTATCCTCTTCAACCACAATAGTCTCAACAGGCTCTCCTGCTTTAGCCTTTCCTTTTGCAGCTCTCTTCTTCTTGCTCTCTAGCAGAGCCTTCTCAAACAGTTCTTCTTCCTCTCTCACAGCACTACGTGTAGCACGTACCTTAAGAACAGGAGCATCGGAAGCTACATAAGCTTTCCTCTTCTTAGAAGGAACTGGGTTAGTAGCCTTCTTGGACTTCTGAGTCCTACTTTTCGTGGGGTTATAGGACTCCCCCAGTTTCTTTAGCCTGCCAGCCAACGTCTCGTCCCCAAATGAACCAGGTTCATCTGCTCCTTTCTTCAAGCTTGCTAGACCTGCCGCTTCTTCCTCGACTACACTTCCCCTAACTTTGTGACATCTTCTCCAACCTTCTCAGGAATGGGACCACAGATAGTCAATGTAGTACCATCCTCCCCAAATCCCTCTCTCTTTAGAACTTCACATTTTTCCAATTTTCTTTGCCTACTAGGCACTTCAACATCAAGTACCGATCAAACCAGAACAAACATGTTCTCAGCGTTAATAGACTCAGAAATTGCATCAAGATTACCTTGTTTAGAATTTGATGAACCAGGTGCTTCATCCTCGTTGGCTGATTTAAAAGATTCACTTGATGATAGAGAATTATTATCCTTTTTAGCCTGCAGAATTGCCTCCAAGAATCTTGCACGTGACCCAGAAGCCACTGATTTTCTGGCAAGAACCTTTACACGACGACCACGAGGGGCTGGGTTAGGGTTAGATGTGGGTTCAGGAATATGAGGGTTCAGGGGTTGAGGTTCTTTCTGATGATTGAGAACTGTATACAGATGGAGAATTTGAATCTGATTCATAATTCCCTCCATCATAATCACGATTTGGTGATGAAGAAGAAGAATCAGGTGGTGATGAAGACATGATTACAAGTGTTGTTAGGAAGAAAAGAAAAGTGATCAGTTTTTGGGTTTGATTACAACGGGCAGAGTATTTATTCAAGTGGGAGTCTAATAGTTGTAGGAGTGCCATTGATTATACAGTTAAGAGTTTCCTACCTCTAGGCTAATTGAGTACTGATGGGACTTCTTGGAACGGGTTCATTTAGGATTAGTACCAAGAATTTGAAATGAACCAAATATAGATAGAACCCTCCTCGTGTGTGACTGTAATTAAGTCAATAATTGTATGGAGATGAGCACGTACCTTGTCAGTCAGATGAACCAGCAATGATGAACCAGGTTCATCGTGTTAAAGTCCTTAATTTGCCTCAATCTATAAAGATAGAGAAACATCATTAGCAACCAGGGAATCATATTAATACATGGCAAGAGGGTATGACAGTAAAGTCATGATGCTGAGCAATGATTAGACTGGTTGATTATCTATGTTAGTGTTTTTAGCCAAAATGTTTTTTTATTTTTTTTCAATCAGGTGATTTTAATCATCCCTAATTCAAGCATGTTTCTCTCAAAATGCTCCCTACTCAGTGCTTTAGTAAAGATATCTGCAATTTAATGATCAGTAGCACAAAATTCAATTGAGATCATTTCTTTTTCATAGTTATCCCTCAGGAAATAGTGCCTAACATCTATGTGCTTAGTCCTCTTATGATGAACCGGGTTTGTCACGCCCCAAAAATCGAGGGACACGACTGGCGCTCAACCGGGTGGCCCCCAGTCAAACGGACCTGGATTTGCCTCACCTATCCCACGCGTTACCCCGTGATTCCAATATACCGTATCCATGTGAATTAGCAATTTGAGACTTAACATAAAACTCCAGTTAAATTCATGTTTTCTTCTTACCATTAACAACATACGATACTAAATACTTGCAAGATACATCTAACATACATACTTATACCACGTGGACCACGATTGTCACTACCCAAAATACATATGTACAATACCCACGTTATGTCTATGGAGCCTCTACGAGTGATAGGATTTCATACAATACTTGCCGGAAACAAGGCTCCGGCTATACCTTACAATACAAAATAGACCCAAAAGAAGGTGGCATGAACCACACATGGCCCCGAGAGGAAGTGGGGCTCACCAATTCAACTGCGGAGTGGAGAGGAGGCACTACTGACGGTGGACTGAATTACCTGCTGTAGAACCACCTACATTCATGTAAGAAAATGTAGCGCCCCCTGCAAAAGGGACGTTAGTACTGTGGAATAGTACTAGTATGTATTAACAAACTTTATCCCAAGTACAATCAAACAATACACAAATAAGAGACAGTAATAGACCTAATCAATCAATGCACGTGGATAGAAACAACCAAAATCAACAAGTTTCACAATCTCTCCTTTTCACCTTTCAACATCACCATATTCAAGAGTTTCATAGATTTTCATTTCAATAGTGGTAATGATCACATTCCATCCTTATTACCTTGGCCACCCTTATTACCTCGGCCGCCCTTATTACCTCGCCCACCTTTATCACCACAACCCATCAACCTTATTACTTCGTGTTGCGGCACGCAACCCGATCCCACCTGACAATCATATTTCATAACAACAACCACAAACAATTACATCACAAGAATTATCATTTCAAGGAATCACGAGTTCACGTCAACAATTCATTTATTTGGACCCAAGGCACAATAATTCTCACCAAGTAGTAATTCATGTACAAGGCATTGCCATAATTGTTCAACTCATTCCCATCATTTCACCCCGATAATCTAAAGCAAATTACAAGCTTTGCACGTAATAAGGTAGCACGCCAAATCATCTTTCACAAACTCGTATAACACAGTGGGGTGGAAATCAACGAAGATGATCAATTCACATGTTTTCATGCAAGGTACACATACCGTATGATCGTCACAACAAGGGGATTCTACAAGGGTTAAAGTTATCCATACATACCTAGGGTCGAAATTCTTTTTTAACTTTTACTCACAAATCACCGAACTGACTAGTACCGTCAATCTAGTTCACAATTAAACATATTCAACTCAGAATTGGAAATCATGCATACAATTCGAACTCTTTTAAGCATTTTATCGAACGCTAGGCTACCTCATCAGATTACCACCCCTTCTTTGTGAATTTTACCCCAACCCTCTTCCCTTTTGCTAGATTAAGAAGTTTTACTCACATGCATGCATGGATTTGACCTCCATTTTCAAGAACCATCCTATGTGTTTTATTTTTAATTAAAATCTGAGAACTTGGGGAAAATGAGGTGAAGACCTACCTCTTTGAGTGAAGAAGATAACACTAACTCGATAGATTCCGGGCTTGAGTGACTTGAAGAATTAATTTTGATGAAGAATAACTTTCCCTCTCAAGAACCCTCTCTCCCTTCTCTCTATTTTTGCTCAGAAATCAGTTAAAAATGAAAGGGAGGGGTGTTTTAATGAACTGGGTTCGATTTTAAAATTAGAAAAATAGGGGCCCGACACCGGAATGCGATCAGGAATGCGATCGCATTCCTGACATGCGGTCCGCAGAGTCGACCACAGAATGGCCCTCCAGGTGGGCAAAAATTGAAAACAATCTGCCCAGGTATGCGACCACTATGTGGTCTGCATACATGTTATGCGATCACATAGTGCGTCGCATAACCTCCCTCCCAAAAATCAAAGGGCAACAATGCGACAGCTATGCGGTCCGCAGAACCGAAATGCGGTCACATATTGGACCGCATAGTTGTCCTCAAGTGGGGCAGTGATCTGCCCGTGTATGCGACCATTATGCGGTCCGCATACACGTTATGCGATCGCATAGTGCATCGCACAACGCCTACTTTCTGGAAAATTTTATTCTTTAAGTCCCGGTGTACTTTTTACTCAAATTAGGTCCGTTTTAAAATTTTCCACAGTAAAACAACTCGGGGACTCATTCGGGCATTATTTTAAACAAGAAAATTTTACGGATGTTTAAATCCTCCCCCACTTAAATCATTTATCCTCGAATGAGGATTTCTGGAAATCATTTGGTTTTAAAAACATGATATACAACTTCCAGATTTTCGCTAACCCCAATATTTTCATAAAATTTCACTAGAGTTTCCTTTGTACTTGGGCCTAACTACCTGACAGAGAGCCCCCGAAACACATTTCCAAGCATCATTACACTGTTTTTGGTTATTCAATAACTAGCACGCAACGTTGTTGCCTCAACAAATTGTATATATCCAATCACTCTAACGACTACATGTAGCTCTTTCTTCTTATACCACAAATTTGCACATGATTCACATTCTTGCACATAACTTGGTCATTTTAATGAGTCCCATACAGCCCAATCACCTCAATACACCATATTCATTTCAATTAATCATTACCAACCTACACTACTAATCACTTGCCTAACACATAAGTTCCACAAAACTTTCATTTACCTCAAGGGTTGCACACTACCCAAATAGTAACCGCGGGTTCAATTTTAGCACACATTGGGAAATTACACAATAAGGAAATTAGGGGAAGATGGGTTGCTTTTGAACAAAACTGAACATAAAATATAATTTGCTTAGAGATGATAGTTCGGACGATCACTACTAGACTTATTCAAACAAATGGGGATATTTCTCTTTCATCTCATTTTCCGCTTCCCACGTGGCTTCCTCAACGTGCTGACTTCGCCACAATACTTTAACTGAAGCAATTTCTTTGTTCCTCAATCTACGGACTTGTCTATCAAGAATAGCAACCGGAACCTCTTCATACGATAATTCTTCATTAACCTCAATAGTCTCAACTGGCACGATGGCTGATGGATCTCCAACCACTTTCTTCAACATAGACACATGGAACACAGGGTGCACTAATGACACTTCAGGGGGTAATTCCAACCTATAAGCCATTTGTCCTATCCTTTGAGCAATCCGATATGGCCCGACATACCTTGGGCTTAATTTCCCTTTCTTCCCAAACCGCATCACTCCCTTTATGGGAGATACCTTCAAGAATACCCAATCATCTACTTGGAATTCCAATTCTCTTCGACGAACGTCCGCATAGGATTTTTGACGGCTCTGAGCGGTTTTCATCCTCTCTTGAATGACTCTGACTTTTTCCAATTCCTGGTGCACAAGATCTAGCCCTAACAATTTTTCTTCACCAACCTCGAACCACCCAATCGAAGATCTACACCTTCTTCCGTACAATGCCTCAAATGGGGCCATCTGAATACTAGCATGAAAGCTGTTATTGTAAGCAAACTCGATAAGCAGTAAATGATCATCCCAACTACCCTTGAAGTCCAACACACAAGCCCGTAACATATATTCAAGCGTCTGAATAGTCCCCTATGCCTGACCATCAGTCTGCAGATGGAAAGTTGTGCTGAGATTTACCTGCGTACCCAAACCTTGATGAAATTTCCTCCAAAAATTAACCGTGAGCTGGGCTCCTCGATCTAAGATAATAGAAACTGGAGTACCATGAAGCCTGACTATTTCCTTGATATACAACCGAGCGTACTGTTCTACAGTATCGGTGGACTTGACTGGCAAGATGTGAGCTGATTTCGTGAGTCGATCACTATCACCCAAATCGAGTCAAACTTGCACTGAGTGCGAGGTAACCTTACCAATAAATCCATGTTGATCATTTGCCATTTACACATTGGAATTTCCATAAGCTGAGTTAACCCACCGGGCCTCTGATGCTCGGCCTTCACCTGCTGACAATTCGGACATTTAGATACAAAGTCTGCCACACCTCTCTTCATACCGCTCCACCAATAAACCTCCCGAAGATCATGATACATCTTCGTAGAACCTGGGTGCACGGAATACCTGGAATTGTGAGCTTCCGCCATTACCCTCTTCCGAAGATTATCCACATCAGGAACACATAGCCTTCCCTCGCACCGTAAAACACCATCATCGCTACCGAGTGAAAATGCCGAAATCTTGTTATTCAGAACTGCCTCCTTCAAGTGCGCCAACGCTGGATCCATACAGTACTTTTCCTTGACTTCTGCTACAAGTGATGATTCTACCCCCATTATGCACCATAATATTTACCTCGTCTGAGGTCGAGAGATAGACCCCCATACTGGCCAATTGATAAATCTCCCGAGCTAAAGGCCTCTGATCCACTTTCACATGAGCCAAACTACCCATAGACTTCCGACTGAGAGGGTCGGCCACCACATTCGCCTTCCCTGGATGGTACAAAATGTTCATATCATAATCCTTAAGCAATTCTAACCATCGTCGCGGCCTTAAATTAAAGTCCTTCTGCTTGAACAAATATTGGAGACTCTTGTGGTCTGAGAATACGTCCACATGGACCCCATACAAATAATGCTACCAGATTTTTAATGCAAACACAACTGCCGCGAGTTCTAAATCATGCGTCGGATAATTCTTCTCGTGATTCTTGAGTTGCCTGGAAGCATAGGCTATAACCTTCCCGTGTTGCATCAACACACATCCCAAACCAACCCTTGAAGCATCGCAATAAACCACAAATCCCTCCGTGCCTTCTGGAAAAGTTAACACTGGTGCCGAAGTCAATCTTGATTTCAACTCCTGAAAGCTCTTCTCACAAGCGTCGGACCATCGGAACTTAATCGCTTTCTACGTCAATTTAGTCAATGGGGAGGCGTGGGTAGAGAATCCCTCCACAAACCTCCGATATTACCCAACTAGACCCAAGAAACTACGAACCTCTATCGGGGTTGTTGGTCTAGGCCAATCCTTTACCGCTGCGATCTTCTGGGGATCAACCTTAATCCCTTCTCTGGAAACAACATGACCCAAAAACGCGACTAACTCCAGCCAAAATTCACATTTTGAAAACTTGGCATACAATTGGTACTGATAAAGAGTCTGCAGAGCTGCCCTGAGGTGATTAACATGATCCTCCCGACTCCGTGAGTAGACAAGGATGTCATCAATAAAAATAATCATGAAGGAGTCAAGAAACGGTATGAAAACCTGATTCATAAGACTCATGAAAGCCGCTGGAGCATTGGTCAGTCCAAAGGACATTACAAAAAATTCAAAATGGCCATAACGAGTTCTGATGGCGGTCTTAGGAATATCCTGCTCTCTGATCTTCAACTGGTGTACCCAGACCGTAAATCAAATTTGGAGAAAAACTTCGCACATTGCAATTGGTCGAACAAATCATCTATCCGAGGCAATGGATACTTGTTTTTGATAGTGACTTTGTTGAGCTGCCGATAATTAATACACATCGGAAGCGACCCATCCTTCTTCCTGACGAAAAGAACCAGAGCTCCCCACGGCGACACACTCGGCCGAATGAACCCCTTCTCTAATAAGTCTTTCAACTGCTCCTTTAACTCCCTCAAATCTGCTGACGCCATTCTGTACGGTGGAATAGATATTGGCTGCGTATCTGGCAATACATCAATCCCGAAATCGATCTCTCTATCTGGCGAAATCCCTAGAAGCTCGTCCAGAAATACTTCAAGAAACTCATTCACGACTGGGACAGACTCGGGGGCAGACACTTCTGAAGCGGTGTCCGCAACCCGGACCAAATGATAAACACACCCCTTTTTAATCATCTTCGAGGCCTTAAGGTAGGAAATAAA
>ML388015.1:2385-12777 GCA_005239525.1 Nicotiana knightiana | reverse complement strand
AAAAGAATCAGGGGTTAGTTTTAAGAACCCAAACTAGTTTGGGTCCTTTTCTATGAGAGAATGGATGAATCAACTTTTTTCTGGCCCAATTTGGTAGCCAGTTTTTCTTTGACAAACCTCTCAGTTTTTTGACTGGCCTGCTCTTTTGCAGTACACTCATATTTGTAGTGGCCAGTCTTACCACAATGGGTGCAGATTTTATTCTCAGGGAGAGTGAGATACTTACTTTTGGGATCCCACTTCGGAAATTGACTTCCAAAGCCAATCCCTCTCCGGTTGCTACTATGATTCTATTGAAGCCATATCAGGGCATCAGAGGATTTATTCCATTTACAAGTTCGATCTAATTCATGTTTGACTTTGCCAAGTTCTTCATTAAGAGTTCTTATCTGTTCATCCTTGGCATACATCTTATCTTTTAGTTTTCCCACGTTTTCTTCTAACATGATATGAGAATAATCAACAACCTTTTTACTGGATCCTAGCTTTAGCTTTAAGTTTTCAGATTTTAGTTCTAGAATCTCAGTTTCAAGTGGATGAACCTGGTTCAACAAGTCAGTGTTTTTCTTTTCAGATTCACTGACTCTGATTTCCAGGTTCATGCACTTTGCTTTTAGCATTGCACATTCTTTAGATAGTTGATCCTTCTCTTTGGTTGTTTCCTCAGAATCATCTATGAAATCAAGTAGCAACTCAGAGAGTTTTTCCTTAGATAGGAACTTTACTTTGTTTTTAAGATGGGAGATACTTACCTCTGGTTCTTCATGTGATTCCTCATCAGATTATGCAATTTCCATGAGCGCCTGATCTTCAGTATCCCCATCTTCTGATTCCTCATCTGAACTCCCCCCCCCCCAAGCAGCAACCATAGCCTTTGTTGTGGCTTTCTTGGGTTGGACCTGTTCCTTCTTTCATATCTCTCCTTTTTCCATTCTACTTCCCACCGAGGACAGTTTTTGATGAGATGGTCAGTCTTACCACATTTGTAGCATCCCTCATTAGTTGTCCTTTCTGGAGCTTTTTCTTTGTTGTAGTTTCCTCCTCTAGAGATGCCCTTCTTCCTCACGAGGAAGTTTCTGAATTCTTTGGTAATCATGGCCATCTCATCATCCTCTAGATCTTCTCCCTCAGTGATTCTTAGTGCTTGACTCCTCTCCTTCTTTGGACCACCCATCTTCATTGTCTGCCTTCTGAGTTCATAGGCAGTGAGGTTTCCAATCAGCTCATCCAATCGCAGGGTTGCCATATTTTTGGATTCCTGGATAGCAGTGATTTTGCTTTCCCGGAAAATAGGCAAGACCCTTATCAGGATCTTCTCAACCCCGTCCTCTTCAAGAATGACTCTTCCAAGAGACTTCAGTTCATTAGTCAAGGTTGTGAACCTTGTGTATATCTCTTGGATAGTCTCTCCTTCTTTCATAGTGAAGTTTTCATACTGAGAGTATAGTAGAGTACCTCTTGACCTTCTTACCTGAGGTGTTCCTTCATGGGCTACTTTCAAGGTATACCAAATCTCTTTGGCAGTGGTGCGCTTTGGATTCTGTTGTACTCGTCTGGACCTAGTCGACACACTAGCCACTTTTTGGCCTTTGCATTCTTCTCCCATTTCTTCAGATCCTCAGCAGTGCAGTCAGCTCTAGTCTTTGGTACATCTCCTTCAGCAGTCTTCATCATGGTAGCTAGAGGACCATCAGTGACTATGTCCCAGAGTTCATAGTCTTCTCCAATCAGGTGGTCCTTCATCCTGTTCTTCCACCAAGAGTAATACTGGCCATTGAAGAGTGGTGGCCTTGCAGTTGATTGACCCTCCCAGTTTCCAGGTGGTGCACTCATCTTGATCTTCTCCAAGGTGTTAGCCTTTCAAGGATAACCTGCTCTGATACCAATTGATGTTTTAGACGTCAATACCACACAAGAAGATAGGTTAATTTGTGTGGTATCCAATTTTTCGAGTGTTGTCTCTCTAGAAGAACCTGGTTCTTCTTGGTGTTCCAATTTTGACTGTTACGGAATAATAAAAGCAGTAAAGTAAAAACACAAAGAATTTTACGTGGAAAACACCTGGCTCAAAAGGTGAAAAAACCACGACCTACTCCTCAGTAGGATTTGCTCAAACTCTTCACTAAAACTCTGAGCCAAACGGACTTACAAAATAAACTCTTTTGTAATCCTAGGACTAACTCTAATCCCTTCGTAGTAACTAGCCTCTAGCTAATTTCTACAAGATTCAAGTTAACTCTAACTTGAACAATGTGCACCTATTACAATTGCTTCTATTAAAGCTGAAAATATATAATATTAAATCGCCTACTACAACCAACTAGACTCAATGACAAACAAATGGAACTGGTTCTTCTAGCTGGTCTGTAGCCTTTGTATCGCACAGTAATTCTGCTTGCAAAATCTCTGGGAATTTTTCTTTCAGATCTTGATTCACAGCTGCACTTGTGCGTTCTTAATTCAAGCAAGAATACTTCAATTATTTATAGAGTCAGTTGTTGAGTTTGTCGTTCCGTTCTGGTACAACTCTACCTGGGAGAAAGAGTTCGTATTAAACTCAACTTCCTTCCTTCGTTACCGTCCTTGCTGAATTCAACTTCTATTCTCTTATCAATTTGCAACCTTTTCGCATTAGGAGACACTTTCTTTGTTCATTGATACTTCACAATCACATTCATCTCCTATGCATATACGGTTCATGTGCCAACGCGTTAGGTCAAGTATGTGTGCTCTGATGGACATAGTTCAACTGGTCAGACATTTGTCAATCTTAAAAACTATGCAGTGAGTTGGATCAACAATGTTGTTGTCAAGCATGACCGTGAGTCTGAAATTTGCAATTATATGAGATTTATTGGCTTTTACTATGTTTATAGGTTTAATATCAATTTGATAGCAATTCATTTGGTGGAAATTCTTAGATGTGGGTATTGTTGAGTAGTTGATGGGTTGAGGAACATTATGTTGGATTATACACATGTCTAGGATTGGTTATAGTTGTGTCCCTTGCCGGGACGGTATTATTCTTGTTGATTATTACGTGCATTTAAGGTTTCTTATTTGTTGATTTTCATGCCAACTGTTGTTTTATGTTATTATGCACGAGGGGGTATTCCGTGTCATGTTGTATGATTTTATGCACGAGGGGATATTTCGTGTCATGTTTATGTTGTTTATGCACGAGGGGACATTCGGTGCCGTGTTGATGATATATATATGCACGAGGGGACATTCCTTGCCGTGATGGTGATGTTTTATGCACAAGGGGACATTCCGTTCCATGTTTATCTTGTTTATGCACGAGGGAAAATTTCGTGCCATATTTTATATTATTATGCACGGGGGGGCATTCCGTGCCTTGTTATGCTAAAAATATGCACGGGGGGACATGCCGTACCGTTTCTCTTCACTGTTTAATTCGTGTTGTTAATTCCCGTTATTATTTTTGAATATTTAGACTGTTGCTTCGTTCCGTCATTTCAGTATTGTCTATCCCTTTTCTCCAACATGTTTCCCCGTTATTATACTTACTGTTTATTTCTTGTGGTTATTTCCTGTTATATTTTATTTAAACAACACAGGTGATATTATTTGTCGTGTCCTAGCCTCGTCACTACTTCGCCGAGGTTAGGCTTTGCACTTACTCAGTACATGGGGTCGGTTGTATTGATACTACACTTGCACTTGTTTATGTCGTGCAGATTACGGAGATGGACCCAGTGGGCATTGACCAAGGGAGTATCCTTCAGTCCACCAGGCGACTCTGAGGTAGTCCGCAGGCCTTGGCGTCACCTCCTATCTCTCTTTTTTTTCCTGTCTTTGTGTATTTCCGAGACAGTAGCACTTTGTTCATTCAGACCTTTATCTGTAAACAGTCCGTGAAATTGTGACACCAGATTTTGGGAGTTTTTATTAAGGAGTTTTGTAATATTGATTAATTAAGGTGTTAGACTGCACTTCTTCCGCATTCTTATATCTGTTTGTTCTTGTATATCACTTTTTAAATGCTAAATAATAAAGGAATAAATTAGAATAACCAGTAACGTTGGCTTGTCTATCGGGTTCAACGTTAGACGTCATCACGACCTGGAGGTAGGATTTCGGATCGTGACAATATCTGGTTGTGATTGTATTATAAAATTTTCCGGTGATATAAGAATTCTAACTTCCTCTTTGATTGTATAATTGGAGGCAAAAGAAAACCATTTCTTAGGTTTAGCATTCTCATTTCCTTTCTATGTGTTCAAACGATAACCCTTAGGGGTACTTGTAAGATTAGTGTGTTATGACAAGTGTGGGAATCTTGGATTAAGATTGACATTTGAATATAATATGTTATGTGCACTAGGTGTAATTGAATTTGTTCTTCTGCCAAAATTTCACTAGAATTACCATTGTTGGCATACTAGATTGTCTAAATTGAAATTTCTTATAAGAAAACTCCCATCATCACTTAATGATCCTTCGATAGTAGGAGGAAAACAAATTTAAAATATAATCAAAGTCAGTTTTTTTGTTGTTTCCTTTGTAGCGTCTCTAGTTCTTCTACTTATCTTGAAAAAAGACTATTGTTGTAGAAGAAGTCTAAATTATGGTCTTCAAAATTAATAATTTTTTTGAAGCAAAATTAGGAGAAATCTACTTCCAGTAATAACCATGTCGATATGTATGTATATCATAATTATGGTCTAATTAACTATTCTATAGCTTATAAAAGAGAAAGGCAAAAGGAAAAGTAGCAAAGGTATATCTTAAGCAGAATCTACAAGGTTTGTTTGCCTTTAGTTTTGGAAAAGCTTTTCTGCGGCTTATGTGTTTCCATTAGATTTTGATAAAACTAATGATAAAATTTTCTATTCTTTTACCAAAGAGCTTAAAATATGCTACTTCACTGAATTGTTATGCGGTCATGGATGAGATTTATTACCAACATGATGACATATAAGTGAAGCTATACTGATAATTCTGCTAACTGGAGTTCGGTTTGACCTCATTTGTGTTGCTTTAAGTACTACATCATGAGTTAGACTCCATACTTAGAGTCCCTTAGTTTTAAGAATCATGTTAACAGAGAACTTGAAGTAAGTGATGACTTTGTTCGCGTGCTATGTGCTATCAGGTGTTGAAACAATTAGAAAACGTCTTAGGCCCAGTTATTACCTGCGATGTCTGATTTATGGGTTCTTTTCATTAATAAATAAGCTCATGAATTATGTTTAAGAATCTAGAAATGCATCTTATTTTTCTCTCATGATTTTATCACTTCCTGTACCTAGGTGTGCGTCCTCTACATAGATATCATATTATTAGAATGAATGGAACTCACCTCTAATATGAGATCATTAGGCTTGTGATTCTTTATCCAAGCTCCTTTTGGAAACTACACTTAGTTCATATCTCATGACTTTTAGAAGCAATATAGACTTTGACACCTTTTGGTTAAGTGATTGTTAATCAGTAATTTATGATTTTCGAAAAATATGCTATGTGCATTCATATATGCATGTGTAGTTTGGTTAGCAGAGGCCTAAAGTGATTTATTTGGACTGAGTTTGGAGTCGCCTGTGAAAAAATTTCAAGAATGATTATTCGAAGTTATTAGTTTTTTAATCCGCTTTGTAATAGTCTTACAATGACTTGGATATAATAGTGAAAAGAGGACTGAGGGTTGGGAATTGTCCGCATTTATGTGCTACTTGTTCTTTTAAATTTCCTTAATAAATTATTTTTACTTTCAAATAGTAGTACCGTGCATGTAGGAATTAATTAATAATGGAATTCAGATTTGGTATGTGTTTCAATGTGATGACCCAAGGGGTCATTTTATGAATTAAGACTCCGTTCTAGGCTTATTAGCCATAAAAAGATCTAATTTTAATTATCTCGATTTGCGTGCACAGTCCAGGCATAAAACCAGAAAGCTTTTATGTGAAAATATGATAAATACTAATTTTTAGAATTTAAAGTTTGGTTTTAGTTGACTTGAGTCAACCTTTTGAGTAAATGAATCCGGATCTGTGTTCCGACAATCCCGAGAGGTCCGCAGCAAAATATGGGACTTGGGCGTATACCCAGAATTGAATTCCGAGGTCCCAAGCCTTGGAAATCAATTTTTGAAAGAAATTATTTTGCTGAATTATTAATGAAAATAAAGAAAAGAATTAACATTTGAAACCATTGGTATCGGGGCCGTATTTTGGTTCTGGAACCCGGTACAGATTTGTTATAGTATTTGAACGCTATCTGTGAAATTTGGTGAGAAATGGAGTTTATTTAACGTGATTCGGACGTCCGGTTGAGAAATAGTGAACTTTAAGTGTTCTTGAGAAAAATGATGAGTTTTGAGGTTTAATTCATAGTTTTACATGTTATTTTCATGATTTGATCGCACGAGCAAGTTTGTATGATGTTTTTAGACTTGGTGCATGTTTGATTTAGGGGCCCCAGGGCTCGGGTGAGTTTCAGATATTTAAGTATTTTAATGTATACATTATTAGTCCATGTGATGCATTAAAGGACTCTAGAAAAAAATTAACAGTATGCATTAAAGGACTCTAGAAAAAAATTAATAGTGTGCATATCTTTATTACACTGAAAGCTTCATTATTTTATTCACATTATTGTTAAGAGTTTCAGCGGAAGCATCTCCAAGTTAGAAATAAACTACTTGGAGGGTATAAATTAGTCATGAAAGGATACTGGAATTAACTTGTTTCTATACTGCTTCCATGTAGTTCACATTAGGAGAAATCTTACTGGCTAATCCGTTCAAGAACAATTCTTAAGAGAAACAACTTTCATGAGTATCATATGCAAAACAATAACTAAATTTATTGCCTTTGTCCATAAATTTCTTTTTCCAAGAGAACCAAATTAAGATCCCAGCAAGTGGACGCACAAATAATGTTATATTTCAACCCAATATGAACTAGTATACAGGAAAACAATAATGTTTCTTCTTTCCTATATTCATGGAAGACTTCTTTCAGATAATCGTATTCATATCACACCAGGATTAGCCATTTACTAATAACAACATTCGTAAATCCCTAAATCACATAACTAGGGTTCACAATCCGGGAAAAAAAAGAATGTTAGTTTAGAGGAAAATCATTAGTTCCTAAACCTTGCGCTCTGATACCACACGTAAGGTTTTACAATTCTAGATTGTGATTATAAGCAATCTAACATAATAAATCTATCATAAATTAAAGGATCTAGGAACTATGTGATATTCACGTACTAAAACAAAATAAATACATAAATCAAGAAACATACCCGAATCCATAAGTTTTTTTGATTGAATTGTTTGAGGGAAGTGCTTAATCTTTACTTCCAGAGAAGTAATTTCTCTCCTTTGCCTTTAACCTTCAGAACAACTCTTGTTAGGCAGAGAGAGGACCCTATATAGTTGAGAGTTATTTACACGTTCCATCAACGTGTAAAAGTGGGGAAGTTTTAAACCGGTTTGTAACTCTCACATCTAATCGGATTTAGCCTTTATTTTTATTTTTATTTTTATTAACTTTATTAAACCAAACTAGAAGTCACGTGGACCACAATTTTACATGTTCCTCCTAACATTATTAGAAATCAATTAAAAATCGACCCAAAAACGAATAAAGTTGGTCGATTATGACCAATTACCGACCAAAACGCGATCATTTGGGTGTGGACGGTATTTTTATAGTCAGAATGGCTTACCACCCAAAGTTGGCCAAAAATTACCGACCAACGTTGGTCGGTAGCTTTAAACGACCATATAACAATTTTAATTATTTACCGACCAACTTTGGTCGAAAACATATTTTATTAATTTAATTATACCGACCAAAGTTGGTCGGTGTATTAAATTTATATTTTTTATTGATTATTGAAATTAAAAAAAATGACCAACTTTGGTCGATAACAGAAAATATATATTTTTTTTAAAATAATTAAAATTAAACATTACCGACCAAAGTTGGTCGGTAACCTGAACAGTGCAGGCAAAATATTGACAAAAGTTGGCCGGTAATGTTGAATTCTGGGAATTCCATGTTCATTAATCGACCAACTTTGATCGGTAATTTGCAACAATTTTTTTTTTCTGGGTTTAATTTTTGCATAAAATGTCTGTTTTGGCAGCTACACAACCTGCCCCAGCATACCAATACCCCTAACAACTGAATTACAACAATAACACAACAATAGCGAAACATTCAATAAATACTTTAAAACTAACAAATTAAAGTTCAATTGAACATAACAATCCAAAACCAAGTTAAAATTAATTACAATAAGTTCAAAACTGGTTCTATTTGTCTAGTTCAAATTATATATAAAAGTCAAGGGGTATTTTCTACAATATCATCATCACCGTCTGATGAACTTTCATTTACATGACGGTATAGAGAAGGGTCTTGATGTAACGACCCAGCCGGTCGTTCCGAGAGTAATAACCCTGTTTCCCTCGTTTCTGCTTCTCTATGTGTTGTTCAGTCTTATTATATTGCTTTGGGTTAGTTGGTACGGGTTCGAAGTGATTTTGGAAGGGAATGAGACACTTAGTCTCTTAATTTGGAAGGATTTTTATGGTTCGAATAGTTTCGTTAGGTGATTTTGGACTTAAGAGTGTGTTCAGAATGTTATTTGGAGGTCAGTGGTAGAATTAGGCTTGAATTGGCGAAATTGAAAATTTGACGATTTCGGTCGGCAGTGAAAAATTAGATATCGGGGTTCGAATAGAATTTCAGAAGTTGGAGTAGGTTCGTAGTGTCATTTGCGACGTGTGTGCAAAATTTGAGGTTATTCGGACGAGGATTGGTAGGTTTCGGTGTTGTTTGCGGAATTTAGAAGTTCTTATGCTTGAATGCGAGAGTAATTTCATATTTTTGATGTTTTGTTTAGTGATTCGAAGGCTCGACTAAGTTTATATGATGTTATGGGATGTGTTGGTATGATTGGTCGGGGTCCCGAGGGGCTCGGGTGAGTTTCGGGGTGGTTTCGGACCATTTCTAGGCCATTTTTAGCTGCTAGTTTTTTGCTACAGCAGTGTGCTACGCGATCATGGGAAATTGGGCGCGATCGCAATGAGTAAAATGAGAGAAAATGGACAGTGAATCACGATCGCGGAAGGACTTTCGCGATTGCGTCGAGGAAATTGTCTGCTGCACTGGTCCGACTTTAGAAGCTTGTATCTTGAAATCTTTAAGGAATTTTCAGATGATCCAAAAATAAAAGTTATATATATTTGTGTCTAGTTTTCAGGAAATCAAATTCTTTTGGAATTCGGTGTTTTTTATAAAGAGTTATAGTTTATACACTATAGCATGTCCGGGAAGAGTTTGGAAATCGCATTGTGTTACATAGGGCTGAATTATGAAGATTATATATCCTAATATATAAAGAATTGGGAAATTATCAAAGAAAATAAGTTGTAGCCCTTGGTGTCTAGTTTTAAAAAAGTCAAACCATTTGAAATTTGGTGTTTTGTACAAAAGGTTATGACCAGTATACTAGAGGCTGTCTGGAAGAGCTGGGCATTTGTTCTTCGCTATCGCGAAGGGCAAATTTTGGGCTGAGAAAAGTTGTGCTTCCTGATTTTATTGGTAAAAAAGAGTTTCACACGTAAGCCACCTTTTGAAAACTCAGTCAGTCACGTGGACACAAGAAAACGCGACAGCTGGATGTGATTCTTTGAAGAGATACGGTACAAAGAGGCACGGTTCAGTAAACCCACGAACTTATCAGCCACGGAAAAATCAACTTGACCAAAACGGGAGAGAGGCAAGGTCAGAATGAATCTAGACAAAGCTACGGGAAGATTCAAGGACCTACAATTGATTACTCGAACGTTATGTAACTTAACCTCAATTACCGTTATCCTTTGTAACACCTCATTAATGTCATAATTAGTCATTAATGAGTAACTATAGCAAGAGTCGTACGTTGTAAGAATCTCCTATATAAAGGAGGGGAATACAGCTTGTAAAGGCATCTGATTCTCGAATACAATCAACTTCAATTTTCTATATTTCTGCAATATTGTCTATTATTCATTTTTCTCCATTACCTTGATTATCACTAACCCGTATTCATCTTAAATATAAGCTTTAGTCAAAGGGTCTAATTCTTTGGTTAAACAAATTGGTTCCGTTACCGGGAATCTGATAATCTTTGTTTACTTTTCAAGTGATATCCTCTAAATTATGTCAAACCCCAACGACAACAACCAGCATAGGAGTGGAACCCCAATTCCATCGCCTTCAGGAACCCCGCGTGGTTCGAGGGAAAAATCCCCAGAAAGATCCAATAACAACAATGGTGATAATGATCAAAATGTGGAACAAGATCGTGTAAAGCAAATGATTGCAGAGTATGTGAGCCAAGCTTTGCAAGAATTTGCGAGAG